>OU911047.1:12197500-12385000 GCA_918358695.1 Melinaea menophilus ssp. n. AW-2005 | reverse complement strand
ATTTCAATATATAATTTAATTTTATATAAATTTTAATTTAATTATTTATAAATTTTATTTTAAATTAAAAAATATTTTTAAACTTTTTTTTGCGAATATTTATATATATATGAGTAGGTACATCATAGTAGTAAGTAAAGTTATAGAAAGAAAATAAATAATATTGTATTTTTAAACAAATCAGCGAAATTGAAGCCTTTCTTTCCGTTACCGTATGATTTGTTTACGTAATATTTATAGATTGTTACGTAACATCCAGGATTTCTGTAATACAATATTACGTAAAATTTAGTGACAGCGGAAAATATTACGCGTCCGCTAACGCAATATTTATATTAATATCTCGCTTACCTACATCATATACACCTAAGTCTGTTTTTACACGGAAATTGGTTCCAGAAAAAACCGTGTAAAAAAAGACATTGATCGTATGCAAAAATAGGTGATTGGTTCCTAATCTCTAAAACCTATTAAAATTAGTGAAAAACAAGGATTTTTTAAGAACAAGTATTCATGTTTATTTAATTAAATCACATATACAATGTTTATTTTTACAAGCATACTTATTGAAGATTATTCACAAAATATTAACACATTTCAATTGCTCTGACCAGTAAATTTGCTTGTATGCACAAAAAGGGAATTCCCCTAAATTTGTAATATGAACATATTTCGCAGAAATTAAATTTGACGAAAAAAATTAAACCCAAAAAAAATTTAATCGTGCTAAATGGAATAAAATCGTGTAAAAAAATTAAAAATATTTTATTTTCAAACCGTGTTAAAAAGACCTTGTAAAAACAGACTTAGGTGTATACTGAATGGATAGCTTCATACAGGATAGGTTAGGATAGGATTGGATAAGATAGTAATAAACCTTAAAAAACTTTCTACAATCACGATAGAAGTTATTCAACTGTAAAAAAAACTTTATCGCCCGTAAAATTTTTACAATCCAACCTTGCGGTTGTGGTTTACATAAAACAATTATATTATTTACCGAAAAAAACCACAGGAAATGGGATCCCGGAT
Organism: Melinaea menophilus ssp. n. AW-2005; assembly: GCA_918358695.1. NCBI lineage: Eukaryota > Metazoa > Arthropoda > Insecta > Lepidoptera > Nymphalidae > Melinaea > Melinaea menophilus. Next base: position 12,383,968 of record OU911047.1, on the reverse strand, counting down.
TTGAATCAAATAAATATTGCATCTAGCCTACACTTAATACGAAAAATATTTTTTAATACAATCTATATATACATATAATAAAATTAATTACTTAATAAAATAGAAAGTAATAAAATATATTACTTTCTTTATATAATTATATATATATTCAAAGTATATAAGGTACTAAAAATCAATTTTTATATTTGTCTCTGTCTGTCTGTTTGGTCATCAATCTCTGAAGTTGCTAGACCGATTTTAACAAGACTCTTACTGGCGGATAGATGATATAAAAAATAACTTAGGCCACTTTTATTAATATATTTCGCGCGAACAAAGTCGAGGGCACAACATGATGTTTTTTTTTTCGTTTGTATTTTATTATATATATATTGTCATATTTCAAAACCAAAAAATATTATATTAAACATATCTCGAAGCTATAAAATAATAATTGTAACCACGAATCTAACTAACGGCCGAAATAATTTGTTTTCATAGTCACCTCAAATACGCGTGCCCGACCACGGGCGATTGTAACATTATACCTCTATACACACATACCCACACACACACACACACACACACACACACACACACACACACACACACACACACACACACACACACACACACACACACACACACACACACACTTACATTACTTTTAGTTATTTCCATTATCACATGCGTTATATAATAAAATAACTTTTAATTACCGGTCAATTTGACCGCGTGCTGTAGGAACAGGTATACAAGAATTGTCGGTAGGTTTAGTGTTAATGTCATACGCGTTTGGGTCAGAAATAGGACTTGAATGTTTTGCTTCACCAAACTTCACTCACCATTCTTATCACTGCTGTGTTTCTTGATTTGTTTGTCAAATAATCTTAGCGTCATCTTATCCCCATCTCGCCGGATGTGACGAATCGACCGGAAGGTCCCCTTTCTTCTTAAAATGGCACGACGAATTTGTTTAAGGCCCAAGAAATTTTTCTACGCTGTTGGTCACTAAGTATTTTGTCAAGTTGGCGTCACATCACGGAGCCAAATTCATCATTTTTTCACGTTTTTTTTTCTATATCCTCGTAAAATGATCACGACACCCGATACTCGTGTGGAATCGCCTCACGGACGGGTGGTGCGAAAACTTTGGTGGAATTTTTGTGCGAAATTAATTAACTTTTACAAAATTTGTACTGTAACTTCATTCCAGATATATCCAAGAAGAAAATAAATCTCAATGTGTTTATTTTTTATAACATAAATATTATAAATATTTATATTATAAATGTGAAAGTATGTTAGTTTGTTAGGTTTTCACATCTAAACCGCTGAATCAATTGTGATGAAATTTCATACAGAGATAGATAGAAATTTGGAGAGGGATATAAACTATTGAACAAAGAGGGGTCAAAATAAGAGATGAGCCTTTGAGAAAACTAATAAACATCATATCAAGTTAGGAATGTCCAAAATATATTTTTAAACCCTCAGGACCCTCGGGGTGTTGAATAGGGGATGATAAAATTGTACTTATATAATATTATATCATTCTTATAAAGCATAATTGAGCGAAGCGAACGAAGTGAGCGGAGCGTTTTACTGGAGACTTTTTACATTCTTTGTCACGAATTGGCTCGAAAAGTACTTGACGGAAAATTATGAAACTTTGCAATCAAAAAGACACACATTATATGATTTGTTTAAAAAAAACTTTTGAAAAATGTCCTCAAAAAATTTTTTTTTTCTTGTATCTTTAAAAAAACTGATATCCCATTGAAGTCAATGGGAAATCATGAGACACTGGGCTCGCTTCGCTCAATATGCAAACAGCACCCGAGATTTCGCGAGCGCAGCGAGTCGAAATTGAGGGTTTGTGTGCGCCTCTAGTAAATAATCTGAAAGCGCTATTATGGTATGAATAAAAAAAAGCGCATTGAAATTTCAGTAATATATCAATAAATACAAATATGGTGGGTTCGCCTAATAAGGTCTAATACCTCATAAGGGCCACGACACTGATTTCTATGAATTTCTGTATTATTATTCGAAAGCTGCGAACATAATAGTAATATAAAGTTAAAGATATAATTTTTCTGATATACAACACCTAAAATCTTACAGTTCAATTGTGGATCTTATTAAGAACACTAGCGCTCAATAAGGCTCCGAAAGAAGCACTTTTAAAAAACTCTTTTCATAAGTAACTGATATTACTGCCTTGTTTTGTATAATTTATTCTCTTTAAATATAAAAGTATATGTGATGATAATATCTTATGAATTAAAAAACATTTCAAAATTGTTTCCCATAAACCCGGTCCTTATTGGGTGCCTTTGTCTTATGTAATTACAGGGAAACTGTATGCATCTCTCGGGAAGCGCGGAGGTCGTATCGTGGGGAGTGATCTGCAGAGCGGCTCCGCGTCGTTCAGGGTCCGAGCTCTGATGCCGGTGGCCGAGAGCTTCAAGTTCGCGATAGAGATGAGAACTCACACCTCGGGGCTGGCGGCGCCTCAGATGATGTTCAGTCATTGGGAGGTTTGTATGAAATTTAGTGTTTTACGAATTTTTATGGTAATGAATGGTATTTTAAAATCTTGTATGAATTTGGATATATGTCACTTTTTATAAGTAAGTTTATACTCATTTTTAGGTTATCGATATCGACCCATTCTGGAGACCTCGAACCGAAGAGGAGTATCTGCATTGGGGTGAAAAGTGGGACGGAGTGAACAGGGCGAAGGCCTACATGGACTCTGTGAGAACAAGGAAGGGACTGGCCACAGACAAGCAACTTGTTCAGCACGCGGAGAAACAACGTACATTATCCAAGAAGAAATAGTTTTAGGAACTTCTGTGAAATTCTCTTCTCTGTGACCAATTTTGAAAATTACAATTTCAATTTATTTATTTCTTTTCACAAATATCGAAAATGTATGAAATACTCAACATGTGTTTATTTATTAAATGTAATTTCGATAAAAATTTTGTGTTCAGAAAATTGTGTCTTTCTTTACATTAAGTAGAACTTGTATTAATTCTTTTATAAATAAAATGTTACTGCTTGTATAAACTGTATATGTATTAGATTTATTTATGTTTTCGATACATGTAATAAATTACTATCAAAATGTTGCGTTTTTTTATTATTTATAACGAATTCTTTATTTAATTTAATAAATAGTGGAACGTTGGAAATGAGTAAAATAGAAAAAGTACGTAAAGTTTTAATTAAGTCAATTTTAAAGATTTTTGCGTAACAAAATAGAATGGTAGACTTAATTTAATTTTCATATATTTATATCTATAAAAAGAGTATATAAAAACAAAACACAAAGTTAAAAAGTTATTACTAACACTAGCCACTCTAAAAAGTCATTTCAAAATAAAGCACATAAATATGACACAAAAAATATATATAAATATTACCAAACCTAAGAAAATCATGGCTAATTTAACAATAAGATTGGAAAAGCTATTACATTAAATATTTTTACATAGATATATTAAGTTCAAAATCATTAAAGGTTTTTGAAAAAAAAACACTTTAATCTTCTCATCTTATCCTATCAAGTACTTATACAAATAAAATATATTTTTTTATTCAAAGTTAGTTTTATACCAAATATTTTCATAAATAAAGCTATTTAATCGACGTTATTTGCCACTGAGCTAAGAAGAGCTAGCGACAAACAGCTGACTTGTCTATATAATAATAGGATATGGAAATGAAATATAAGAAAAAATTTAAACAGGATATAAAGTAAGTTGCGATGTTAATTAATCATTTATAAGTTTTCTTATATAAGTAAAAAATAAATATATGTTGGAGAAATTCAATACGCATTACGATATTGGTATATATTTTTATAAGAAAATCTAATTTGTTATAAGTAATAAGCTTCCAAAACTATTATTAACCTTTTTGTTACCTACTTGCTTGTGTTAGTAATGCAAATTGCATCTACTGGTGTTTTGGCGCCATCTATTGCTCAATCTTTAAACTAAAGTCATGACATATATTGAAGTTGCTATTTCTTAAAATTCCTGATAGATGGCGTTGATACTTTTGTAATACTTAATAAGTTACCTACTTGTTAAGCTTAAATATATTATCTTTGGATATGTTTGTTTCCCAGGGTACAGTAAGCTCCAAAAATATAAACGCCTTAGTCGTTTTGAGTACAGGGATAGGTCCAGCCTAGATGACGTAACACAAACATTCCCGGGGATTTTGTATTGCTTTTCATGTGTCCATTATGAGAGGCGTCCAAGATGGAATAAGGTTTTAGTTGAGACTTTTTGAAAGAACCAGCTAATACGAACTCTACCGATGTTTTGGTGGTTGTTATACCCTTTTGCGCTCTTTCTATAAGAAAGACTAACCACTTCTCGTATGATTTCCAATACTTTATCATGGCGACGCGATTATTTACCCTTAGTTAGAAGTACCCTACACCCTACTACCAAGTGTTTTGGTTCCTACTGCCTCCCCACAGATATTACAAGATTCTTCGGTGGCTTTGCCCCATCTTACTAAGTCACGTTGACCTGGGAATTATTTAGCATGCGTTAAGATAAAATTCTAACAATGCTGTGGACCAACCATGAAGCAGCCATCTTATTTCAGTACATTTTATCAGAAATAAAGATATATTTATTATTTATTTATTTACCTTCACGCCATATCTATCCCTTACGGGGTAGCCAGAGACGACGGAGCGCCAAACGCTACGATGCCTGCACACCTCTTTCGCCTCGACCACAGCCATCAACCTCTTCATACATGCCCTCCGGGGGGTCCTCATGCTTATTACGTTTAAAGATATAAGGGGTGGTAAAAATAAAACACTTATACACATATTCAATAAAGTCCTTTATCTATTTACATAACAAATACATAATGACCGCATAACAAAAATAACATTACCCATTATTGATTTAAAGATTGCACTCACCGTCTGCCGTCTATAGATAAAAACTTAAGTATTAATAAACAAACCAAAAACAGCCAATAAGCTTTAAGAAAACTTTATAAACATTTTTAACTCATAACTTGGATCAAAAAAACAATTTAATTTATATATTGACAGACGGACAAATTTTATATATATATATATAACCTAAGCGAATACTATTGAAATTTACATCCTATCTACCAATATTGTACAACCACTAACTATATACCAACTACTCCGTCTTTGGCAATTATACAAACAGACCGATATACGTACACATATATGTATATATATACATACATGCCTGATACTTTGGCACCGGTAACAGAAAAGACATGAAATTAGAATTTTTGGATTATTAAATAAAAATATAAACAATTCACAATAAATAAAATATTAATAAATAATATTTTTAATACATTAATTTAGTATAAATTCTGTATTTCCTTGCTATAAAAGTTAACAAATCAATAAAAAACATGATAAATATAACAGAAATTTAATATATTATTACCAAAAACATGCAATTATCTTTACTAGAGACTAGAATAATAAATAAGGATATTGGATTGAACTCTTTACACAATAGTTTGATCAAAATATGTTGAGCAATTTTTTAAACACCGAGAAGTAATAGAAAACTTAATTTTGGCAAAATCTTAGTAGAATACAATCCAAATTATATACAAAGGATTAACTCTTACGTATTGGCAAGAATTTGTTTTTTTTTTTGACAAACTATAAATAACATAGTCTAAAGATACAGGTATCATTTTGCCAAATTTCTATATTTATCAGAAATATTGTCTTTGATTATAGTTTAAGATATAATTAATAATATTTTTCTTGTGATTTTCTTATTTATAACGACAGCTGACTGTAAGGAATGTCTATACCTTCAAAACTACTAAATGCCTTCTGGTAATTTCTCTGGTACTATTTTAATAAACAAAAGTCAAGCTATAGAAAAAAATAATTTTAAAACCAATAATAGAATAAATAGAAGGCATTCCTACATGATAATAATTATAAAAACAAAAAATAGTTATTGATAGACAGAAATCAACCACAATTGCCTAGGTACTGACTATTTGCCTATTCGCTTAACCTAACGTGTTTGACACATTCAATATAACCTACCATAGCCTTATAGGCAATTATACAGCTTATATACAAAATCACAATTAAACAAGAAGTTCTTTGGGGAGTTATGAATTAAATATAAATAATTCTAACCAAATCACATAATGCTACTGACAGAAGTTATCAAAGCAGGTACTAACTGATGTAAACTGAGGATTTATTGAATGATAGAATTCCAAGAATCGAAATGCACTTGTAACATCAATGGTTCGCTTCACTTCGTTCACTTTATTACACTTTGTTCACTTTATTTCACTTTTTTCACTATTCCCGCTAACTGGTGAGTGTCTCGTTGGGGAGGTCGATGTCTATGTTAGCTCCCTGAGCCATGTCCGTCAGTATTACTCCGGATAACGCTTCCAATGACTGTCTCACCTGAAAATTATATAAAAAAATATTAACTACAAAATTTTTAACTAAGCAACAGTAATGCAGTACGTGTACGTATCTGTCAGTGTGTGCGTGCTATACGTGTACGTATCTGTCCATTTGTGCGTGTTATACGTGTACGTATCTGTCCATGTGTGCGTGCTATACATGTACGTATCTGTCCATGTGTGCGTGCTATACATGTACGTATCTGTCCATGTGTGCGTGCTATACGTGTACGTATCCGTTCGTGTGTGCGTGCTATACGTGTACGTAACTGTTCGTGTGTGCGTGCTATACGTGTACGTAACTGTCCGTGTGTGCGTGCTATACGTGTATGTATCCGTTCGTGTGTACGTATATGTCCGTGTGTGCGTGATGTACGTGCGTGTGTACCTTGGCCAGCAGCAACAAGTTAGTGGATAAAAAGGTATGCAATTCCCCGGCGGCTCGTCCGTGCAGTCTCGCTCGCCATCGGACCAGCTCCGCGTACAGCTCCTCGCCGGACACGTCATCCTGCAATTACATATCATTATTACTATTACCAATACCTTGTTAACTATTTACATTATATTTAAATATGCTATTATTGGGAATAAAATTCTGCTATTAGTAAATATGGAGTTTACCAACCGTGGGCACGGTGAAGTACAGCGAGTACGCGAAGTACGCCGCTGAGCAGGTGAGTAGTACAGCCAGGGAGAGTAGCGCGGCGTGCCAGTAGTGAGTGCCGCGGCGGGGAGGAGCCGCACCCGTCAGCAGCGCCGGCTGGATCACTGTTGCACTCGCTGGAGGGGTAGAGGGGGGTTAGTAACTTTATCATGATTCGTTTGAGAGAAGCCAGTGTAGCAGGAAGAGAAGGGGTTAGTAACTTTATTACAATTTGTTTGAGAGTAGTCATTGGAGAAGGAAGAGAAGGGAGAGGGGGGATTAGTAGCTTTATTATGATTCGTTCGAGACTACTCAATGGAAGAAGGAGAGAGGAGAGAGGGGGGATTAGTAACTTTATTCTGCTTTGTTTGTTTGTAACTTGACTTGAATATTTGGTCCTTGCCATTGTTATTATTAAACTAACTTCAAGTAATTTAGTTCGAGATGGAATTTGAGATGGAATATGATGGAATTTGTTAATAAAAGATAGTGTGATATTAACCGGCGGCTATGATGTCCTCTGGTTCAGGTCTGATGATGTCTGGTGCGTCAATGGTGTCTGCTCCTCCAGAGCTGCTGTCGTCTGGAGAGTACTCTGACGCTTCCACTTCCGAACTACGGAGCTCCTGAAGCATAGATATCTATTTGTTTTTATGTGTGTAGTAATTGAACATATTTTTTTATCTTAGAAGCCATTTGCTTATAAGAAGATTTTCTAGTTTTTGACTTTTTTTTTCATAAATACAAAATGTTTTGACCGCTATAGAAGAGGAAATATAAGAAAAACTTTTACGTTTATTATAATTTTTAATAAAATACCTTTTCTGGTATCAAAAATATATAAACCAAATATTTTCTGATTAAATAAATATCAAAAATATATCTTCATAAAGAATAACTTAAAAACCTGATTTTCATTTATCATTCTTATGAGAAAAAAAACAGACCGACCTTGGTATTTGAAATAAGCGAATGTATTGTCCGAATTGTATTTAACAGTAAAAAATTTATGTTTATTTTAATTAAGACATTGGAGGTGTCTCTCAAGGTACCCAACTTGTTCCTTTTCTTAATCCTATATATATTATTGACATTATACATATATCACTAGATTAGACAATTATATTTACATTAATTATAGCTTCAAATATATAAGAAGCCATGAAATGAACATTAACACTAAACCTACCAAGTACCGGTCAAATTGACCTTTCCTAAACTTTTGTAAAACTTACACATTTTTGAACTTTATAATATCGTTATCAAACTGCATGTCAATTTTTAGAATATGCATATAATATTTTCTACACTCTTTACTTTTAGTTATTTCCATTATTACCTGCTTTATATAATAAAATAACTTTTAACTACCGGTCAATTTGACGGCGTGCGGTAGGAACAGGTATACAAGAATTGTCCGTAGGCTTAGTGTTAAGTTAACATAAACGTATATGGTTTTCAGAGAAGGGCGCGTTTGGAACCCTCGTAGCCTTATTTTAAGTTGTCTTTAAAGTAAGGCCTGTGATAAGTGTGGTATCAAAATCCTGACACTCCCATTTGATACACAACCACTGGTGTTAATTCAAAGCGGAAAATATATAAATAAATATACCTACACAAAAATTTATCCAAAAAAACTTACCGGTGGTTTGGGGACAACCAACTCCGGCGTCCTCGCAGACTTCCAAACGTGCATCATCAGCTTGTACGTGGAGTCCCGTGACAGGAGGGATCCGAACACGTGCCTCTCGTCCCTGGTGCAGACGCCCACGGCGTTTGGTATTATACGAGCGACCTTCTCCTTCGTTATCCGGAGGACGGACGTCGTTGGTATTAGCAACTGTAATTTATTAATTTTATTTATCCTTAACACATTTGATATAGATTAAAACAACGCATGGTGTTAATTGTAAAATTAATTTAACAAATATCCTGTTATTGTGTATGTGCCTGTGTGTGTGTGTGTGTGTGTGTGTGTGTGTGTGTGTGTGTGTGTGTGTGTGTGTGTGTGTGTTTGTTTGTGTGTGTGCGTGTGTGTGTGTGTGTGTGTACGTGTATGTATGTTTGTGTGTTTGCGTGTGTCTGCGCGTGTGTGTACGCGTGTGTGTGTGTATGTGTGTGTATGTTTTTGTGTGTGCGCGTCTGTGTGCGCCTGTGTGTGCGTGTGTGTGCGTGTGTACGTGCGTATGTCTATATGTGTATGTGTGTATGTTTGTATTATTTTTATAGCGTTCAGTACTAAATAATAATAATATTTTATTTGATGTCTGTGATTTATAAAATAATTGATGCAATCTATGTTCGTATTAATCTCAAGGATAATTTACTTTTATGTAATTGTATTGTGAAGATGTTTTATTTATTTTTAAACTTACAGAATAAATAACATTATAAAATCGTGGGAAAATGCAGTTGTTTGTCTGTTTGTTATTGACAGTATTGTAATTTTATTTACGTAAATATTATTATTACGATAATTTCTATGTAACGGTTTTTTTTAGTATATAACATTATATACAAATATTTTATCCGCGTAACCACAGCTTTAGGGCATTTACACACTACTTTCAATCCGTATTCGAAGAAATCTCGAATACGTATAGTGTATAAACGCCCTAATAATATATATAATATAAATTCCATTGAAATATTTGTCTGTCTGTTAACCATCAAGCACTAAATCTCCAGCATTTGATTAAAACACCATCAACCTGAGGTGTTTTATTACTGTTTTACGATGTATTAAATATACATGCAATATTGTGCTAACGGGTTATATATATACTAGCTGTATTCAGTGGCTTCGTCTGTTAATTTACATCAATAAAAATTTATTAGTCTCTTTAGGATACTTAATAACTTAGAAGCGAATAAGTGAAATCAAGATTTTGTGTATAAAAAAAAAGTTTCCAAAAAAGAAATATATGGTTTAGGAGATTAGCGCAAACGAACATAGTGACACACATATATGTATATAAAGATAAAAATATGTCTTACCTTGGTGACATATCCAAACACGTTAGAGTAGAAGGCGAAGTAGTTCTTGGTTATATAGAGGTGTCCTTGGAGGAGCAGATCCCCGACCAGCGCGCAGGAGTAATCTTAAAAACGTATAAAAGATAAATAAACATTCCTGTATATATATATATGTTAAAGATATATGGAAAGTTTATTCCATAAGTTATAAGAAACGAGTCCAAACACCGTTATACGAGACTGTTATATGTTATATATTACTATAACATACGTTGAACTTCTCGGAAAAAATGTATTTTTTGTTATATGAATTATTAGAGCAACATTTGTATGAATACATGTATTATTAAATGGATGTATGAATGAATGAATTTTTGTGTTTTGTTCTAAAAGCAGGGTGTTTTTGGAAAATCGTAGCCTTAATTTTTCAAATTCAAATTCAAAATATCTTTACTCAGGTTGGCATTTACACCCACTTTTGAATCGTTAATTATTACAATACAAAAAAAGGTTAGTCTCGTCAGTCCGTAAGTAAGCTACCAACTCGGAATGCTTCTCTGTTGAGAAGAGCCGGCCAGAAACTCAACAGTTGCTCTTTTCAAAAGAAATATAACAATCTTAGGTGATGTACATTATTGTATAAATCCTTCAAATGACTCAACAACTTAAGTTCCAGATATCCACTAAAAAAGTTTTAAGTCGGAGATTGTCTTTTTAGGACTTATTTTATCACTAAACCTACCAAGTACCAGTTAAATTGACCGTTCTTAAACTTTTGTATAAGTTACACATTTTTAAACGTTATCAAACTAGATGACAATTCTTAGAATATACATATAATATTTTCTTCACTCTATACTTTTAGTTATTTCCATTATTACCTGCGTTATATAATAAAATATCTTTTAATTACCGGTCAATTTGACGGCGTGCGGTAGGAACAGGTATACAAGAATTGTCGGTAGGTTTAGTGTTAATATCGTATCAATAGTTCTGACACTCCCATTTGATACACACGGACCCCTGGTATTGATATAAAGTGGAAAATATATAAATAAAAAGAATAATATTGAAACATGTCAGTGCAAAATTTTAATACAATATCTTAAAGATCAATTTCCATACGTAAAAAACAGTAAAAAAAAAGCTTTCTCGAATACACTTTTTAAATATTCGATTCCTGACGTAAAAAATTTCAAAGTCAATAAACATCAGCCTTTAGGTCACTTGGGTGACATTAATATTAAACACTTATCTGTATAATTTTGTTATGTAGTCAAAAATACATCTATCTATCTACAATTCTTGAATCTTAGAAGGTTAATAATCTATATACATATACGTTTAGGAAGGCTGTTAGTAGCTTCCAGTTAAAAAAAATAAATTAATTAAAATCTTCACACGTTCCCGAAATTAAGGATCTTAACACACATATAGACAGAGAGATAAATAGACACATGGACCGACAAACAAACAGACAGACAGACAGACTGACACACGGAAACACAGGCGGATACACAGGCGGATACACTGATAGACAGATGGACACACAGAAAGACACACAGATGGAAACAGACAGACAGGCACACAGACAGACAGACGGACACACAGACAAATACATAGATAGACAAACGGACACACAACAGACACACAGATTGAGAGACACACAGACAGACATACAGATAGACAAACGGACATATAGATACATATAGACAAATAGATGGAGAGACAGACAAACGGACACACATATAGACACATAGAAGGAGAGACAGACACACAGATATACATATAGATAGACAGACAAGACAAGCAGACACGCGGATAGACAGACAAACTTAACATAGAAAACCAATACCAATACCGATTTTTAAGTTACGGGACCCAAAACCAACTTACAATTAAGACAACACCTCCCACCATTACATAACTCTACAATATCTAATCCCACTTACAGTTAAGGACCCGCTCCTCCGGTCCCACTTGCGGGAAGTGCCTCTGGAACTTCTTCTGTCTGGATTTGCTTGGCTGCTTGCCGTCAGTCGCCTCATCGCCGGAAAGACCGCGCACCGACGGCGCCGACCCCGATAGGGGTTTGGCATTTCTGAAATAATATATATTTTTTATTATACAGAATAAATAACAATGTAAAAAGTACAAGGCGGCCATGTTGCTAAAGAGTTATCTCTTCCAGGCAATCTTTGGGTTGAGAACATGAGGTATAAGTGGATATAGGTGGTGTACTAGAAATATACATACACACACACATACATACAATGCAACATGTATATATCAAATATAATAATCATATAGCTATATGTAATAAAATCATATTATACTAAATTTATGGAGATTTGTTTTACAGTAAGCATACCTAATTCATATTAACACTAAACCCACCAAGTACCGGTCAAATTGACCGTTCTTAAACTTTTGTAAAACTTACACGTTTATAAACGTTATAATATCATTATCAAACTACGTGACAATTCTTAGAATATGCATATAATATTTTCTTCACTCTTTACTTTTAGTTATTTCCATTATTACATGCGTTATATAATAAAATAACTTTTAATTACCGATCAATTTGACGGCTTGCGATAGGAACAGGTATACAAGAATTGTCGGTAGGTTTAGTGTTAATAATAATTCTAACTTCAATATTTAGTTCAAGGGGTGGGTTTATTAAAAATAAATTTACACTAAAAGATTATTCCGAAATAATATATCGTATGATTGAATTTTAAACCACACGAGTAAGTGGTTCTAAAATTTATTAAAGATGCAAATTTTACTTTCACTGTAGATATAAAATTTTATGAACTCGTAATTCTGAATTTTATATAACCTATATAGCGTGGCGGGTAAAGACGCCTTAAAAAGTTATAGCTTCGGTTTCAATACTTCTATTTTTCTTATAAAAAATTCATATAAGACTACATAATATATGAGACGAAAATCAAAAGGTTTTCTAAACAAGTACCTACTGTTAAAAATATTTCCAAATAACTAAAATTTAAAAAAAAACTGAGATGAAAAGAAAAAAAATCGCATAAACTATTTAGTATTTTGGCATTAACCTTGTCTATTATTAAAATAAATATATATATATATAAGTATGAACAAACACACTTAAATAAAAAGTAAAGAAATAATCTTTTCGGGTACGTTTCTCAAAAGATAACTGTATTTTATAACAGATATCTTTTTATATGATACTTTCCTTTTACTAATATAAAATAAACATTAATAAATAAAAGAATAAAGAATACAAAAATTTTATTTCACAATGGGCTTTGAATTTCTTCTAATTTCACTATACTCGTAAACGAAAAAACTTTACTGGTAAAAGAAAAAAATACTTAGAAAAGAAAACATTTCCATTAAGTTAGTTTAAACTAAACTGAATACTTTGAAAATTATATATTTTCCATAAAATTAAACATCGATCGGGAACGAATGCAATAATTTCAAAGTTATTTTTCAAAACGAAACTTGAAGAGAAACAATTTATAAAAGTAAAATTAAATAAAATAAAAATCATTCTCAGTGTAATGTTATCAAACGTTATGTTAAAACACTTGTTATTCTGAATTGCATATAACAAAAACGGACTGGAGATATCCATTGATAAGGAAGCTAGGCACATAATATATAACTAATTTGAGTACTTAGGTACATTTAGTTATAATTATATATATATATATATATATATATATAGCTGTGTCCGCGAATTCGTCTGCGCAGATTGTTTTTTTTTTTATATAAATTTACTCCCTACAACATCAGCTATGCGTCGGTGAAAGTTCTGTTAAAAACGGTCCAGAAAAGTTAAAAATAGATTTTTTTAGGTAAGTAACATAAACATTTAGTAAAAATATAATTTAGAATTACAAACGGACACTTCAATTTTAAATATATATATATAATACATACTGATTAAGAATAACTCCCATTTTTCACTATAACAAGATACACCTCTCTCCAGAACGTCGGGTCAAACTGAGAATACGGATCATTATATCCATCTTATATGAACCCAAAATTCAATATCCCCATGTAAAGCGTATACTAAATGGATCAGAATGGTCAAAATGGACCTTATTGTTAAAGAAAATACAGATAACATGGTCCAAATAAATAATACATTAGATATTTGCTCAGTCGCTTATACATTTTAATATGATAGAGGAGAACTGTTATGTAACTGTATGTAGGATGAAAATTTCCTATATAGAACATATTTTAAAGACTCATAAGATAATAATCAAAGTATATTTCGGATAGAAACTAGATCCAGACCAGAAAAACAATCTGTGGATCACGAAAAGTGCACTACACTATACAAGTGAACTATACACTATACAAGTACACTGTACACTATACAAGTGCACTGTACACTATACCAGTGCAGTGTACACTATACCAGTGCAGTGTACACTATACCAGTGCATCATACACTATACAAGTGCACCGTACACTATACAAGTGCATCATACACTATACAAGTGCACCGTACACTATACAAGTGCATCATACACTATACAAGTGCACCAGACACTAAACAAGTGCACCGTACACTATACAAGTGCACCGTACACTATACAAGTACACCATACACTATGCAAATGCACCGTACACTATACAAGTGCACCGTACACTATACAAGTGCACCGTACACTATACAAGTGCACCGTACACTGTACAAGTGTACCATACACTATACAAGTGCACCATATACTATACAAGTACACCATACACTATACAAGTGCACTATACACTGGACAGTCTGGGACTCTAACCGCTAGACCAAAGGGCCGATTTGGGCTACTTGCAATACATTCTACTACAAGTATAACTGTGGATACGTACACAAAATTTCAGATATCAAAAACACGTAATAAGTTCAACAGATCAGTATGAATATGATATTTCTTACATCATATATCTTATCCATACTAAAGTTCAATATGTCAATGTCCACGTTATTCTATCGCATTTCAATTAGTGAAGATTTTATTATAGCAATACCACATTTTTTTGTCTTTGCATCATAACATTGAAAAGCAGCTCAAGTTCATCTCCTTTCCAGTTCAGCATTCATATTATCTCAAATTAATTTCTTCTTGAATAAATTTATTGAGCGAAGCGAGCGTAGCGAGCGGAGCGATCTACTGGAGACTTTTTCACATTCTTTGTCACAAATAGGCTCGAAAACCAGTTGACGAAAAATTATGAAATTTTGCTAAAATTTTAAAAATGTCATGTTGTGGAATAATCGTCAAGAAACTGATATCCCATGGAAGTCAATGGGAAACGACGAGTCATGACACTGGGCTCGCTTTACTCAATATGCAAACGGCACCAGAAATTTCGCGAGCGCAGCGAGTCAAAATTGAGGGCCTGTTGACGCCCTTAGTTATTATTATTATTATATTTTTTCAAGCACTCCGACCATATCTTGTTCCTACTCTTTACATGGGTAAAACTTTTTTCGTTATTTTCATCCCATTATATTAGTATACCACAACAAAAAATTAACACCCATTAGCTATAACATCAGTGCTACTTTTAAACTACCAAATATTATAATGACTATTATTATAATGACTCGTATGGGAGTCATTTATAATCTGATCTAATAATGATTGTCTCTTACACGACCTATAGCATAAGTGCTGAATAATAGAATAGCTGAAATTTTCCTCTCTTATCCCTTGACGATTTTAAATGACATATACCACTCTTCTGGATAAATTTCTTTTAAAGTAAACACATTAAGAATGTAATACACTTATTTATGCAAAATAATTAAATTTCAAACTCAATTAACATTAATTTCGGTAAATTAATTAAAAACTAAAACTAAACTCGTCTTTTAGAGAAGTTTCCTTTTATTAAATATTATTAAAATTCATATTACAAAAAAAAACTACTTTTTTTGTGATATTTGAACGTGTTATGTTAAATTTGTAGCTAGTGTTCTGTTAGTTTCATTCAAGGCCGGTAACCAAAAAATATATAATAATAATACCTACAAATTACTTTATAATGTCTAATATTATATGAATTTGTATAAAAATATTTGACTTTTCTACCATATTTAATTTAGATTTAGATTTATAGACACAACGTGTCTATAAATCTAGGAAAAGTATAGAATCCAATCCAATCCAACGTGTAGAAAAAAGAATAGAATCCAATCCAATCCAAAGTGTAGAAAAAACGATAGAATTCAATCCAATCCAACGTGTTGAAAAATAGTAGAATCCAATCAAAACCAACGTGTAAAAAAAAGGATAGAATCCAATTCAATCCAACGTGTAGAAAAAAGAATAGAATCCAATTCAATCCAACGTGTAAAAAAAGGATAGAATCTAATCCAATCCAACGTGTAGAAAAAATAATAGAATCCAATCCAATCCAACGTGTAGAAAATAAAGGATACAATCTAATCCAATCCAACGTGTAGAAAAAAGAATAGATTCTGATCCAAACCAACGTGTAGAAAAAAAAGTATAGTAAGTAAGTCCCATGAGAATTAATAAATGTATTATATTAAAAGAAAAAAAAATAACCTTAAAAAAAACCTCAACACCGGGTACGAACGTAATATAAATATTTACAGATACACGACCTCAATGCCAAGTTCCACATACAATCATGGCGTTGAAACTTCATAAATTACATCTTATTTACACATATATATATATAAATATAATTTCTTCAAAAGTATCTTTACTTTAATTAAGGAATATTCTGACATATAAAGTTATCTCACCTCTGATTGGTCACGCTCCCCTCCACACTCGACTCGTCGGAATATTCAAAAGATGCATTATCCACCATTATTATTTATTACTTATCACATTTCCGTATATATAACTAAATCGTACACTATTTACGGAACACTATTTATCGTATATAACATCTCTTCCCATATGAAACTCTTGTACCGGACGACGATAACTCAATCATTTTTAATTTGTACACCGAACCGACGTCCGTACGTACGGTTTGATACTGTACGAATGAATGCGAATTACAACCTAATATCAATATGACGAACGAGAATAAACTATTTGACCCCCCCAATTACTCAGTCATCAGTGATAAGATTAATAAAACATCACTAGTAGTAATAATAATAATATAAAAAAAACACATCAAACACACCGTTTATAAAGTATTCGATACTATTAACACCTGCTAAAACACAAACAACACACACACACACACACACAACAATAATGAGAAGAATATTAATATAATTTATATAATATTATAATATAAAAAAAATGCTAAGATGTAGCGTACGATACACGCTTTGTAGAACAACTGTTGGTTGGTTGGTTGGTTGGTATCGTCGAGTTTTTGATTATTGAACACTATGTATGTATGTATGTAATTTATCGCCGTTTACGATAAGATATCGCACCTAAACGGGTCGTCACTAAATTTACAATATAACAACATTTAATATATATATATATTATATATAATTTTAGCAACTATGACCTTTATTATACCGAGTTCATTGAACTCTAGCTTCAATAACACGAGATGAAATGAAATAAAATCATATAACAATATAATTGTTATATAATAAATCTGGTTATACGTATCGATCACACTTCATAATATATATATATATAACTACTAATGTTTAGAACGGAGTAAAGAGCGTACGTTTATAAACAAAGAAGCGGACGAAACAATGAACATGGAAATGTATTAACTACAATACATCGATCACATGATGATATGTAATTAATAAGGATATATATGATATATTTGTAACTAGATTAGACTTATAACAGACCTATAACAGAACTATAACAGACCTATAACAGATCTATAACAGAACTTTAACAGACCTATAACAGATCTATAACAGAACTATAACAGACCTATAACAGATCTATAACAGAACTTTAACAGACCTATAACAGATATATAACAGAACTATAACAGACCTATAACAGATCTATAACAGAACTTTAACAGACCTATAACAGATCTATAACAGAACTATAACAGACCTATAACAGATCTATAACAGAACTTTAACAGACCTATAACAGAACTATAACAGATCTATAACAGAACTTTAACAGACCTATAACAGATCTATAACAGAACTATAACAGACCTATAACAGATCTATAACAGAACTTTAACAGACCTATAACAGATCTATAACAGACCTGTAACAGATCTATAACAGATCTATAACAGACTATAACAGACCTATAATAGAACTATAACAGAACTGTAAAAGACCTCCAACAGACCTATAACAGACCTATAACATAGACGTGTTATTTCTGTTATGAGTAATAAATGTAATAAGTAATAAATAATGGAGTGTTTATTAATATTATCTGTACGCCTATCGAGAAGCGTTACTAAAATTAAACCTTGAAGTGAGTCAACACTCAACTTTCTATGATAGATTGAATTGCAAAATAACAAATTAACGCGAAATCAACCGTCTATTAACGAATATTAACGAAAAATAGCAAAATTAAAAAATAGAATGAACTATACCTTCCACACCCGACTATCCCCGCAATGAAATATAAAGAAATAACAATGTTTTGTAACGTTATACTTCAGCACAGTAATAAAGCAACGATCGGATATTTAGTGTACGATTACGTATCCGATACGACATATCTGAATGTGTAAATTTTCATTACATAAAAAACTCGTAACAGAGCTGTAGTTGTAGTTCAATGTGTTTGACGAAAAAACACTAATTTATAATTAGTACTAATTAGGCGTTTCTAATAATATTCGAGTATGTAATTTTTTTTTTGGTATAAATTTTATTTTATGTGAATTAATTTTGAGGCTTAATTAAATCTACAAAATAGTTATATCATATCTAGTCTATAGCACTAAGGGCGCCAACAGACCCTCAATTTCGAATCACTGCGCTCGCGAAATCTCTGGTGTCGTTTGCATATTGAGCGAAACGAGCCCAGTGTAATGACTCATCGTTTCCCGTCGTTTTTTAAACCATCACCTAATGTGTGTCTTTTTGATTGCAAAATTTCATATTTGCAATTCTTCCTTCAAGAAGTTTTCAAGCCTATTCTTGACAAAGAATGTGAAAAAGTCTCCAGTAGAACGGTCCGCTCGCTACGCTTGCTTCGCTCAATAATGGTATCATTAAACCTAAACTAATATCCGGTGTAATAAATGGTAACCCGGTCATAAATATTACATTAAGAAAATTGTGAAATATCTATAAATAAATATAAATAACTATTAATTAGGACACAGTGCCGTATATACATATATATGTGTGTGTCACGATGTTCGTTTACACAAATATCCGGAACCACTGAACCGATTTCGATGTAATTTTGTAGATTTTATGCAACTTAAACACAGGATAATTTTTATCTTTTATATTTTAATTATTGAAAATTTTGTTAGTTAATAAAAGATTTAATTCACGTGTAAGTTCTACAAGTGTCCAATAGATGGCGGTGTTAATAGAAAATGTTAATTGCTATTAAGCAGCAGACGGAGCCGAGGGCAACAGCTAGTAATATATAATAATGGAATAATCCACAAGTTTTATCAATTGGTTTAAAATCATAACATTTACTTGACGTAAACAAACAGATATACGGATCTGAACTTTAGTACAATTATTATATTTAATACTAGCCGTGCCCACGACTCCGTCTGCGTAAGCGAAGCTCTTAACCGTCTGGGAGATTTTTTTTGTGTTTAGTTGTCTCCGGAATTCGACTATATAATTAGCTAAAAATTTCTTATGTACGTTTGAGCCGAACGCGGATGTTATAGCGAAAACAGATTGAAGAAATGTTTAGCCATTCAATAGTTATCAAGGAAAGAAGAAAGGTGAGGGGCTCAGCTCAACACCCGCCGCGCACGGTTGGCGGATCCTAGTATATTTAAGTAAAACTAGCCGACATTACTTCTTATATAATGAGCTATAAGTCGGTGATAGTCCTGTTAAAATCGATCCAGCCGTTTCAGAGATTAGTAGGAACAAACGAACATACCGACAGACACTTAAATTTTATATATATATATATAGATATATATGAAAATAGTTTTCCTGTTTTTTACTATAGGATTCTATTTATGTATTAGGATTACATTGTTTACTTTATATATATATATATACGTAGAAGAATATTTTTCTCTAATCCATCATGTACACTGAGCCTTATCGCTGTTCAAGCTGCGATAAGACTTTATAACAACACTAAATTAAAATATAATTATTATTCAATATAAACCAATATATATATATCAGTATCAGTTTCCGAATATTTCTTACTACTACAGAAATATTACAAGAAGGGAAGGGAAGGGAAGGGAAGGGAAGGGAAGGGAAGGGGGGGGGGGGTATCTCACGTGTATTTATTTTTGGTTAAATTTGGTTACAATCAGAATTACTTAAAATTATACCTACATTTAATAATAATATAATAAAAATTATAAAAATACATAACTTTGCGAAGGGGAAAATGGGGTAGTCAAAAATTTCACCAAGCATCACCAGGAGGGAGGTGGGTCAAAACGTGACATAGTGTAGGAGGGGTTGGAAAGTCTAGAATTCCACCAAGTATGATTAGGGAAGAGAGGGGTTTTAAACATCACATTAATGTACAAAATTTTTAACCCCATTACAATATACACCAAATTATTTCATAACCACCAAATTGTTAGTTTAGATTAACTGTTTTATGATACCGGTGTAGATAAACAACACTATACCGTAGTGTTGTACCTATTTACACTGTCATGGTTAAGCTGGATGTAAATATGACATTAAAATAATCAAAAATACAATGAAGTTTCAACATAGCATTTTTTATGAACTAAATGCATATACAAATAAAAAAATTGAAAATGTTTAAAAGGAAAAAACGTGAACATTTTTGTTTTTTTTTTTGTTATAAAAAATAGAAAAAAAATATTAAAACCGAACTAGTTGTCACCCGCGGCTTCGTCTGTATCTTTACCATATAAGATGATCTGCTAAAGGTTATATATTAGGGTGGTCAACTTACTTATCGTGTTTGGACCGGGGATGCGGTTCGAGCTGGAGCGGGGTGGCGGGGGCGGAGCGCGGGGCTCCGCCCCCGCCGCCCGACGCTCCCGACGAGAAATTCCCGGTTGACCTGGAATAGACACATTAATCTGATTAATTGATGTTCTTAATACTTTTATTAGGTTATTCAATTTAAAAAATACCAGCTAATTGTAAATCATTCGCATTCAGATAGAGTCACAGGATAGTCAATAGTTTATTTAAAACAATTGTTGCTCGCTAAATATATTGACGTTTGTGAAACAGTGATCACAATAAAGAAATACTGTGTTTGTTGTGTGGTTCTTCAGAGCAACGCGTTTGTAACATAGTGTTATTTTTAGTTGGAGAGTGTCTTTAGAGGAGGGTTTAGAGAAAAATATAAATAAATAAAATAAATGTATGCAATCGGTGCATATAAATCAAATAATTATTCTAACAATACACATTTAAACGAGTTATAAAAATATAATTATATATCTTAACAAGCAATATACAAGCAAATATACAAGTGAAATAAAAACTTAAATACTCTTCGGACGGACAATTAAAAAAAAAACAATTTGTATCCGTCAAGACAACAACAAAAAGAGAATCAGAATCAATCTTTACACATTTATCAAAAAAAAAAAAAAAAACAACACTCCATTTGTAGTTTTTTTTAATTATTAATTACCTACAAGCTGCCGTCACGTCAAAGTGACAGAAGCTGTCTAATGACACTGTCAATTATGACAAGCAGAGCTGTCAATATGAAAGTGACATTAATGATATTGTCATACAAAACAATCAAAATTTTATACCAAATTACGAACAAACCAACAAAAAAAGGCAAGTAAACTAAGTGACAAATAATTTTTGAGCGAAGCGAGCGGAGCGTTCTACTGGAACCTTTTTACATTCTTTGTCACGAATAGACTCGAAAACTACTCGACGGAAAATTATGAAATTTTGCAATTAAAAAGACACACAATAGTAATGGTTCTTAAAAAAACATTTTAAAAAAATGTCATATCGTTGAGAAATAATCGTCAAAAAACTGATATGGGAAACAATTAGCCATTAAACTGGGCTCCCTTCGCTCAATATGTAAACGGCACCCAAGATTTCGCGAGCGGAGTCGAAATTGAGGGTCTGTTGGTGCTTCTAGTTTGTATAAATCTCTACACTATATTTTATTACACTATCCACTATAATGGAGAAAAATAACAAGAAATTATTCTAATACTAGACGTAATTCTTAGAACATCACAAAATCAATATCTTACTAATTGGAGCGTGAAAAGATAACGGTAGACGAAGTATTCTCATAACATAAACTAAAAATAAGACACTTATTACGTAACACGATAGCATGGCAATGGAGATTACGTTTAGTTAAGAAGATTAAGATAATATATTCAGAAAATTTGTTAATAGAATATATATAACTTAGAATGAGTTCTCTATAAGAAATCGTCCCCCACCTAAACCTCAAAGGTTTTACAGAGGGATTGAGGTGGGTGTAGTTATTTTTTTGTTGAACTATACAATTATTTATATACTAGGGGCGCCAACAGACCCTTAATTTCGGCTCGCTGCGCTCGCGAAATCTCGGGTGTCGTTTGCATATTGAACGAAGCGAGCTCAATGTAATGACTTATCGTTTCCCATTGACTTCAATCGGATATCAGTTATTTGATATTTAAAAAATATATATATTTTTTTTGAGGACGTTTTTCAAATATTTTTTTCAAAACCGTCACCAAATATGTGTCTTTTTGATCCCAAAGTTTCATAATTTTACATCAAGTAGTTTTCAAGCCAATTCGGAACAAAGAATGCAAAAAGTCTCCAGTAAAACGCTCTGCTCACTTCGTTCGCGTCGCTCAATAATATCATAATATAAAATATACAAAGGAAAATATATACATAAGACTATAAAAAAATATTTATTTAGCCAATTAAAATGTAACATACATATATAATACATAAAATTTATACGAATAATATTATATTATATTTATATATAAAACCCTTGTCACGATGTTCGTTTACGTTAAACTCCGAAACCACTTGACTGGACCGATTTGAGTTAAACTTTATAGATATCTATTTTTTGGTCCAACTTAAAGATATAATGGTTTTTATTTTATATTATAATCTTAACTTTTATAAAAAAAAATATTTAATACACTTCTAAGTTTCGAAAAGGTTTTTAATAATAAGATTTAATTAATGTAAAATTGTTTATTTAATAGCAGACAAAGTCGCTTGGAACAGCTAGTTTTATATAAAACAACCAAATACTCCAACAATGAGTGCCTTTGAAATGTTATTATATTTAATTTTAAAGATGTCTTCCATATTAATCACAAACAAAAAACACTCATAATATATTAGAATCGAAAAAATATATAGATATTAATAATTAAAATCCACTTCATAGCAATAAACATTCACAAGGTCGTACGTAATAAGGATGTCATTATTACACAATGCGCAAAATACACTCGGTGAATTATGATAAGGTAATGAATCATATTTTAATTTCTATCTTATCAATACTGCAAGTGTTATATTAAGTATGTTATAAATAAAATATATTAAAATATTGATTATTGGTAGGTTTTTAGGTAATATGATTTTTTCTACACATTGAAGTGGTTAAGCACCGTGTCCGATCCGAATCTGAGATCCGACTCAAAAGTAATCTCAGTACTATCGTATATATATACTATATATACTATATATACTATAGTATATATTACAAAATGTTTCTTTTTATAAAATTTATTACCTATAAATTTAAATAAAAAAATATGCTTAGACAATAATTGAGCTGAGCTGAGCTTAAGCTCTTATCCGTTTGGGAAAATTTTTGAAGCAACTTCACATAAAAACTACTGAACCGATTTGAATGAAAATTAACAGAGATTTAGAGCTTGGGAATGAGCATATTTAAAAAAAAAATATCTCATTAAGTTCAGAAATGATGGTCAAAAAACTGAGGGCGCTCAGCTCAACTCCCGCAAACATGGCGGCGGATCTTAGTTATATAAAAACTCATATCGTGTTAGTAATAGTAAGTGTACCTACTGTATTAGGATATAATTTCAAAGAAGCCTTCTTCACTTCTCTGTCTTTTTGTATACTGTAGAGATAAGAAAGTTATTACCATTATCATTATATATTATATAACAATTCAGTCGTTGTTTTTTTCAAGTACCTAAGCCCAATTAATGAAAATAATGAGTTATTATATTTGTATGGAATATCCGTTGCAAATTTTACTTATATCAATTACCTTTATTTAATTACCTTTTCTTGTATTTAATTACTTTATTCAAAACTTTATTATATTATATGTACTTGTATATAGATAGATAAAACTTCTGGCAATTCATATAAAATTTCGGACACCTAAATCTAGATTTAAAATCGAAATTCTTATTAAAATATTATATATTATAATAACAACGACGCCAAATGATGGGAATGGATAATTATATCGTCTATATATTCTTGAATACTATGTACCTACTACAGAAGAAAGTTTCGAATTAGTAGTTTTTCTCGGATTTTGATCGGATACGGTGGATAAGCGCTCCAACCAATAATTATTCGTAAATTATGATCCAAATCTCTAAACAACGCTACATAAACAGCTACTATTTACAAACACATCAATTAAATAAAATATATATATTAAATTTAATAAATATCTTAATCTATATTTATATAAGCGATTTACCACTCACTGACTCATCACGAAATCTCCGAAACTATCTGTCCGATTAACTTAAAATTTTACATAGTTACTTCTTTTGTGACGTAGACGACCACTAAGAACGGATATTACGGAATTCCTATTTCGCCAAGATTTAAACATGTAGGAGCTATACACTTAACGCGGTAGTAAGAGTTACTATAGCAACGGTTACCATAGCAACGGTTACGATGACAACGGATAATATGACAACGGTTACCACGGCCAACTAAGTTCACATCCAAATTAATAGTGTGCCCAGCGAAGCGGGAAGGAAAAAGCAAGTAAAGAAAAGTGTACGCCAAAAAATATTGTTTGCTTTGTAATTTTCCTCAAATAATATTAATTTAAATTAATAGTAATATTGATATCTAGAATGTTATATGAAAATATTTTAAATATTTTAATATCGTTCTAAAGTCGAATATTTGTTATGAAACTAAACCTCACTTTAATTTCTTTTAACACGTCAGTAAGTATTACAAAAAGCCAAAAAAGTCAAGTGGTGGAAGAATGGTAAAAAAGATTTGTAAAGAAAAGTGAGCGGTAAGAGAGACTGGGGGAGGCCTCGAGTGACCTTGAAAAACACAGTATCTATGATACTGGAGGAAGGACACGTAAAAAGCATGAGGACCCCTCGGAGGGCATGTATGAAGAGGTTGATGTCTGTGGTGGATATGGCGTATAGCTAAGTAAGAATGTCCAGAAAATATATACAATTATTTTATGAAATATAATACATTAAACTAATAAGCTCGTTAATGGTATTACCTACATTCAGTAAATATAATTTCCGGTAAAGTATTTGTTTAACTTAGCTGAAGGTCTTACAGTCATTGGACGAAGTTCGTAAACAAGGGCGACCTTCGTAATATACAAGGTTCAAATAATCTATGATAAGTAGAAATAACATAATCAAAGCAATAACGAAAAACTTTTCATATAAGATAAATAAATATATATATTAGAAAAAGTAAGTAAATTTGATTTTAAAGAGTGTTTTTCTGTTTTTAAAATACTAGCTTATTCCCTTCCTTTTCGCTGGGCACACTATTAATTTGGACGTGAACTTAGGTTGCTATGGTAACCTTTGACATATTATCCGTTGTCATCGTAACCGTTGCTATAGTATAACTCTTACCTCCGCGTTAAGCTCCTACAATTTTAAAACTTAGCGAAATGCAAAAAGTTGAAATCCACTGGGATAGAAATTCCGTAAAATCCGATCTTAGTGGACTTTTACGTCGCAAAAGAAGTAACTCTGTCAAATTTTAAGTTAATAGGACAAATTGTTACGGAGATTTCGTGATGCGTAAATCGCTTATATATATACATAGAAAATAAAGATAAAACACTGATAAGGAATCATGATATACAGAATACTACTTAACTATAAGACTACTCACTCTTAAGGTACTAACAGTATTACACCTACAGACAGCTCTATGGACTCTTTCTTGTCGAATGACACAAAAATGATATGACAAACTAAACACAGGTGATTGTTTTAAAACATACTCATGTTTACTGAAAATCTCGAATTATAGTAACACGATAGTGTTTATAAAACTATAAGTAATGTGAAATTAAAGAAATCACTTTTATCAAGGAAGTTATTGGAAGCAGTTCACAATGAGGGTGATGGGATTTATACTGGTGATAATTTTCAACGTTCTGGAAATTGAAAATGTCGGTATACCTAATTCGCTTATTTTAACAACGAAGCTCTAAACCGTTTGGGAAAATTGAAGCAACATCACATAAAAACTACTGAACCGATTTGAAACAAAATTAGCAGAGCTGGAAAGCTTGGGAATGGGCATGTTTAAAAAAAACAGAATTAAAATATCTCATTCCGTTCAGAAATTATGGTAAAAAAACTGAGGCTGCAGATACTTACTACTGAACAGATTTGAATGAAAATTGGCAGAGCTGTAGAGCTTGGGAATGGGCATGTTTAAAAAAAACAGAATTAAAATATCTCATTCCGTTTCGAAATTATGGTCAAAAGACTAAGGCTGCGGAACCTAGTTTGAGACTTTATTATTATTTTATTTATAGAGAATGCTTCCGATATACTACGAAACTGAAGCTCCGGTGACAGATAAGGATTCAGTGACAGCTGATATAGCTGACGTGGAGAATTCAAACGAGAAATCCGTTAAGGCATTCGACGATGGAGACAATGAAGAATACGCGATTAAATATGAAAGGGAAGCTATTAAAGATAAAATCAAAAAGGTAAATCAATCCTTATTACTATATAATAACGAGCTAATTGACTCTGTATGCACGCCCATCACTTATCACCCACAAATCACACAATAATGTGCAATACATCAAAAAAAAGCTATTGAATCAGGCTACAAAACAGAGTGGGTGCCAACCTCATACGTGACCTCTGACCCTTTCCCTAGTACGTAATATTGTCGTTTAATATGTGTGTATTAAATTATCGATTCCATACAGCCTTGCGCCATCGTAGTTCTATCTAATATTCAAAACCCAACAATGCAGTCGCTGCTTAGAAAGTATAGATACGACGCAAATGGTAAGGACTGTTTGTTAATCAATAGTTATTGTAATACCTTGTATTTAAATTAAATTTAATATTACAGGTATTCTTATACCGAATAGTGTGAAATACTTTATCAAGTTACCCCAAGGATTGAAATCTCCGTCCATTTTGGTGCCGCTGAACGATAAGGCGTTCTCACCGCTGGGTGGTTTCGTAAGGTTGGTTTATTTCTTTGTATATATTTTTATTATTGTATTTTATACTAGCTGTGAACGCGACTTCGCTCGTGCGGTATATTTTTAAAATAGTAGCCTATCTTACTCTTTATAACATCAGCTATCCATCAGTGAAGGTCCTGTTAAAATCGGTCCAACCGTTTCAGATATTTTCCGGACCAAACAGACTGACAGACAGAGAAAAAATTATATATTTTATTTATTTATTTATATCTTTTTCACTTTGAATCATTATCCGTGATCACTTGTGTACGTCAAAATGGAAGTGTCAGGAGGGCCTATTTCGATACCAGATTTTTCGTAATAAGCCCTTCTGTAAAAGCACTGTCCAACTTAATGTTAAAGCTATGAGGGTTCCAAACGCGTCCTAGTCTGAGAAGAACCACACAACAAACTCAGCCGGATATATATTTTTTTATATTGTGATCACTGTTTCACAAATGTCAATCTTAAAAGCTATTTTGGAACAACTAGAACCGTCGTAATATAATGAAAAAAGAGGAAAAAAAAATATTATAATAATAGCAAAAAAATAATAATAATAATGATAATAATAATAAAAAATAAAAATAGGCCTGCTACACAACCAGTCACCGCAAGCAGCACCCGTTCACGAGCATAACGCAAGAGTCAGCCATCACCCCCTTCGCACATATTTGAGGGAGGAGCGCAACCCGACTCATTATTATTTTTTAATGTGTACATTAAAAAAAAAAAAATTATTTTATTTCCATATGCAATTAGTAAAAACCGTTATTTTGGAATTACAGACAGATACTTCAATTTTATTTATATGTATATATTTGACAGATCATCCATCACTACTACTGATAACCTATTTTTTTCTTTTTAATATTATATTTTGTTCCTCAGATACTACAAAGAAGTACCACCGATTCCCCACGCCTGGTAGACATTAAAAATATTTATTCTTCCTATAATTTAATACTATAGTGATTTTTATGTCATCCATACCATGTAAAGAATTTCAATAAACAATTAATTTATTTGAGGTTTTTATTAATATAAATTAATATTAAATATCATTACACTCCTGCGTTTAATCCAATTGGTCCACGAAATTTGATTGGTCCACGAATCCTGATTGGTCCACGAAAAATGATTGGTCCACGAAATCTGATTTGTCCACGAAATCTGATCCGATCAAAACAAAAGCCAATCTGGACGGTTGCCAAGAATCCTGAGAAAACATGAAGGAAGCCAAACAATACTGCACCTGATAGCACATGTCACCAAACATCTGACCTCGTCTACAATTTTATTTTTATATAGTATATTATAATAATTGTAATATCAAAAATGTTATAACTTTTGGAAACTCTGTCCATTTTTCCGTATTCATAAAATTTGACTAAAAAAAAATAGATTTTTTAACACTAAACCTACCGATAATTCTTGTATACCTGTTCCTACCGCACGCCGTCAAATTAAAAGTTATTTTATTATATAACGCAGGTAATAATGGAAATAACTAAAAGTAAAGAGTGTAGAAAATATTATATGCATATTGTAAGAATTTTCATGTAGTTTGATAACGATATTATAACGTTTAAAAAGGTGTAAGTTTTACAAAAGTTTAAGAACGGTCAATTTGACCGGTACTTGGTAGGTTTAGTGTTAAAACAAACTCAAGGTCAACATTATGTATTGTAAATTAAATTTCCACGTGTATCGAATTCATAAATAATTATAAAGAACCTTATACAGCCTTGAGAGGTCAGGCACTAATCAAATATAAGCCACATGACGCTTTCCCAGTGACATACATGTTCTTGTGGATACATTACAAGGGAATTTATAATGAGTTATGAAAAAAAAAAATTTTTTTTTTTCTATTTATCTATTAGTATCTAAAACTATTAGTTTTTTTTGTGGAAAAATTATTAATGTACAACTATTTTTTATCGGTGATAAGGCACACGTGGCAAATGCTAGAGATAAAAAGTTTCAGGAAACAAAAATATTTTCTATTTCGTTGAATTTGTTGACTTGTTAGGTATATATATATTATGTATATATTTAATATAGATAATATAATATTCAAGTCTTAATTCACCTATATATACATATAGAACGTAAAATAACACAATATTTTTGTATATTTATTTAATTTGTTATCCTACGACGAGATAAAATTTTCCACCTACGCAAAGTTCAAGGCGGACCGCTATTACGAAACTCTACACAGCGTAGAATATAATAACTCATTCATATTTATATAACAAATAAAAGAATAAAATTGTTCACAGACCACTTCATATATATAATATAAGAAAATAAACTATTAATATTTATAACAATTTAACATGATTTTCCGCTGAAACCGTATAAATGTAAGCTAATTAATGTCCGTATCGATTTTAAATTAACAGATATCATACTAATATTATAAAGAGGAAACATTTGTGTTTTTGTATGTATGTTTTCACACAAAAACTACTGAACCAATTTAAAAAATCTTTATCCATTAGAAAACTGATATATTACATTAAAAAAAAAATAGGGATCCCTAATAAAAATGCAATAATGTGAATCAATGTGTGAAAAAATTGGTTATAAAAAATCTGTCATGCGTGCGCTGCGGAAAGTATTGATGATAGAACAAAAAAATGTTCTACAGGATTATAGAACTTATTAATCTCTACAAGAAAGTCCGCGATACCATATATCCAACTACTGTAATTAAGCCACTATAACAACTTTTTTACATGTTAAAGTTGGTAAAAGTGCCGACTACAATCAAACCATACTATTCATGTGCACAAATCCTTATCCCATTAAGTTATATTTTATAAAAGATCTATAAAATACTTTTTAAATTATTATAATTGGACATTCCATTCAAAAGTTCACTACCAAAAAATCGGTATCTACGCGTGTGAAACGGCCGGGCATTGCTAGTTAAGCGAAGCGAGCGGAGCGTTCTAAGTGAGACTTTTAGCATCCCATGTCCAGGGTTGGCATGGAAACAGCTGTACCCGATTTTCATGAAATTTTGAACATTTATAGCGATAGTTATAGTTGCGATGGTTTATAAAAAAATAGTGAAAAAATCTCATGTCGTTGAGGAAAAATCACAAAAAAATGACAGTCCCATAGACTTCGAAGTAAAAAATTTTCGCTATGTGTTATTTTATTATTCTATATTTCTTGCCTGTCGGATAAATCCGAAAGCTAAAGCTTTAAACGCTGAAATGAAGATGGGTTACTCGCTTCGCTCAATTCGCCGAACTCTACCGAGATTTTACGAGCGCAGCGAGTCAAAATCGAGGTCCGGTTCGCGCTCCTAGTTACATATAAAACAATACCAAACTGTTATTTTAGTACAACTGGTTACAGAATGACTTATGAACACGGAATGAAATAAAACTATGCAGATTCTTTAACTATATATATAGACAATTCTCATCGTTTTGGATCCATGCCAACTTCCATGCTCGGAAACTATATAACGGGAAACGTACAAACATACCGATTTAGGAACGAGAGTCACTTCAAAAACTCGTGTTATAGTATTAAAACTTTACGCCTTGTAAATTTTGTACGCCATCTTTTTTTACGAACGAATTATTTACGGTATATTTTAGTTTATTAACTAGTATTACCTATACCTATATCTATACCTATTCATACTTCCGTACAATGTCACCATTATACCAGGTATATAGTTGTATTTATAATAACTGAGTCAGCAGTGACTCAATAGTCGGACTATCAACTGTCGGCATGAATTAATAATCAATCCAAAAACCCGAGATAGACATCAAACGAAGGTAGAGGTTTATTTTATATTTAGTTATATAAAACTTGGATCAGAATTAATAATTTCGGCCATAACCATAAAAATATAAGTAAAAATCTTTTTTCTTTAAAACAATCGTCTTTATAGGATGGCAGAAAAAAATAATTTTAGAACAAAAATATCTTAAAAGATATTTTTACATATATTTTTTACGGAATATTACAAAAATTAATTACTCTGTTCAAAACAGCATTTTTTGCTAAATATGCGCAAAATAAAAAAAAACAATGATTTTAAAAATCCGTAAACACTTTGACGTCAATCAATCAAGTTGCTGATATTGTGTATTTTTTGTTTTAAAGATGAAAAATTAAGCATTTTAAATGTTATTTTTTTATATATATATTTAAAACAAAGTAAAGAAAAATCATATATAAAGTATTTTTAAATGAAAAGTAAAGAATAATAAAGGAATGTCAAATGCTATTGAACTAAAGATCATTAAGAAATAGTATACTTAACAGGTAGTTTTTTTTATATTCTAATTTCAAAAAATATATTCAACTACCCTCTCATTCTCTTGGCAAATGCAAGGCAATGCAGAGGCAGGTGGAGGAAAAAGTATGCAAATGATCTGAACTCAAGAAGCATTTTATATAAGAAAACTAGTGTCTGGCAGTAGCCATCGTGATCATATTGACGTCTCATTGATTTTTTAATTTCATTTTTTATTTTATATTCATTATATACTATCTTATTCCCTCCCGCTTCGCTGGGCACACTATTAATTTAGATGTGAACTTAGGTTGCTATGGTAACCTTTGTCATAGTATCCGTTGTCATCGTAACCGTTGCTATGGTAGCCGTTGCTATAGTAACTCTTACCCTCCCTTAAGTAGGTCCTACAGGTTTAAAACTTGGCGAAATGTAAAAAGTTGAAATCCGTTGTGATAGAAATTCCGTAAAATCCGTTCTTAGACGTCTACGTCACAAAAGAAGTAACTATGTAAAATTTTAATTTAATCGGACAGATAGTTTCGGAGATTTCGTGATGAATCAGTGAGTGGTAAATCGCTTATATATATAATATATAGATTAAATTAAAAATAAGTATAATGTTTTTTTAAACTGGGCGATTGACCTCTTGCTTAACTCATAACTGAAATAACCTTGACTAAATATCATTGATAAACTTAACCTTCTCGTTTCCCGGATTTGATATATTATTAATACTTATTTAATTAGTTTAATTTAAATTAAATGCTTCTATTAAATTAAATAAGCTTCGTATTACAATGTATTTATAATATTTAAATAAAATTGTAAGGTATTTTTATATACAGACAAAAAAGACATACAAACAATATGTGAGAATGAAGAAGAAAGTGCTCAGGTGGTTTGGGCACGTCGAACGAATGAGTGATGAAAGATTGGTAAAAAAGATTTATAAAGGAAAAGTGAGCGGTAAGAGACAAAGGGGGAGGCCTCGAGTGACCTTCGAAAACTCAGTAGCTACGATACTGGAGGAAGGTCACGTAAAAAACATGAGGACCCCCAGGAGGGCATGTATGAAGAGGTTGATGTCTGTGGCCGAGGCGAAAGAGGTATGCAGGGACCGTAGCGTTTGGCGCTCCTTCGTCTCTGGCTACCCCGCAAGGGATATGGCGTGAAGCTAAGTAACAATATATATACATATATATATATTAAAAAGAACGTTGATATTTTAATATATAATTGTTATGCGAGTGTTTATTCAATACTTTATTTGTTTCTTATCAATGGATGTACCTATAATAGGACTTCCAGTAACAACTTCTTTTACGATATCATCACTATATATAAATTACGGAACGTACCCGTAATTACGTAAGTATTATTTTGATTACTATAAGTATTACGAGTTGTACTCATTGCAATTACAGTTTAAGCCTCTGTAATATTCCTACAGGAATGGGGCGAGTTCACAGTGAGAAATTGCGTTTTGAAAAATTAAAACTAAACCTACCAAGTACCGGTTAAATTGACCGTTCTTAAACGTTTGTAAAACTTACACATTTTTAAACGTTATAATATCGTTATCAAACTACATGACAATTCTTAGAATATGAATATAATATTTTCTTCACTCTTTACTTTTAGTTATTTCCATTATTACCTACGTTATATAATAAAATAACTTTTAATTACCGGTCAGTTTCACCGAATGCCGTAGGAAAAGGTATACAAGAATTGTCGGTAGGTTTAGTGTTAAATATCATGAATATAGCTTCAGTTACAATTATTAATGGAAAGAAAAGTAACACAAGCAAAATGACAATGACCGACTTTTACTTATTTAATAATTAATTAGCCATCTTGGTGTATTTTTCTCAGCGATCGTTATTGAAAATTATTGTTTTAAGTATAACGAAACCTCGATTCTACTTATAATGAAGATTGAATAATGTGAATTTTGCTACAAATCGTTGCAGCCTTAATTTTAAGATGGAGAGTCTACAGAGGGAATTATTGAGCTGAGCGTAAGCGAAGCTCTTAACCGTTTGGGAGACCTTTTTTTGTGTTTAGTTGTCTCCAGAATGCGACGAGATAATTAGCTAAAAATTTTCTCATGTATGTTTGAGTCGAAGGCGGATGTTATAGCGAAAACAGATTGAAAGAATGTTTAGCCATTCAAAAGTTATCAAGAAAAGAAGAAAGGAGAGGGGCTCAGCTCAACACCCGCCGCGCACGGTTGGCGGATACTAGTTTTAATAAGTATGATATTAAAGTATAAAAATTGTTACTAACAAAAGCTATTAACCTCAAAACTTTTGATGCTAACAATATAACACCAAATTTCACTAATTCAAACACCATACATTCAGTATAATAACAATACTATCTTGGCCTTAACAACGTAACAGTTATTTCGGTACCGTAGTTCAACGTAAACTAGGTCAGTAGCATATGGTAGGAATCTCACTGCGCTGACGACATATCCAACACCTACGCGTTTTGTGAAATATGATTATTAGATATAATATTTCCAATTGCAAGTAGTTTTTAATTACATTTCTATTTCACCATATACATTTTTTATATCAAATATATATATATATATATATATGTTAAAACTCCATAGAATAGTTTTTGAAAGTTTTATTTTATTTTTTTAATATATCATAAATAAATGAAATTACTGTATTGCGTGTTTATTTTATTTATTTATTTATATATTTTCCACTTTAAATCAATACTGATCAATCGTGTATAAAATGGGAGTGTCAGGACTATGATACCATACTTATCAAAATAAGTCCTTCTGTAGAGACACTCTCCAACTTAAAATAAGTCTGCAAGTGTTCCAAACTTATCCTGCTCTGAAAAGAACCACAAAACAAACTCAGCCTGGTATTTCTTTTTTGTTATGACTGTTTCACAAATGTGCAATGTAAGAACAACTAGAACCATCACAATCAATTCGATAAGCCAACCTAATGATTAGTTAATAAGAAAAGAAATCCGTGGCTAACGAGACAACCAGTCACTACAGGCATGGTAGGATTAGTTATTTTTATTATATAGATTATAGATTAGTAAATCATATTTTATTTAATATTTTATATACTAAAGTAGTACACCATGTAGTTTTGATGGATGGATCATGACACATTTCAATACAGGGTTGAGCAAGCAAACCTCCCGTTTAATGTCTATTAACATTATTATTATTTTTAATGTATAAAGTTGCAACCCTTAACTCCCTTGTACATTTCAGAGCATCTTAGAATCAGTATTTCGATTCCGATAGTCGCTCAATTGTCAGTTGAAATCTGACAGTCACTCAATAGTCTATTGAAATTACTCAATAGTCATCTGACAGTTGCTCAATAATGGGTTGAAGTTACTCAATAAGCAGTGGAAATCTTAAAGTTCCTTAATAGTTAGTTGAAAACTGACAGTCACTCAAAAATCTGTTGATGTCTAACACTCAATAGTCACTTGAAATCTGAAAATCACTCAATAGTCAGTTGAAGTCTGACAGTCACTCAATAGTCGGTTGATGTTACTCTATAGTTAGTTGAAATCTGCCAGTCTTTTAATAGTCAGTAGAAATCTGACAGTCACTCAATAATCGGTAGAAGTTACTCAATAGTCCGTTGAAACCTGACAATCACTCAATAGCCGGTTGAGTTTAATAAACTACTACATTATGAGAAGATTTGAATTGATCAGGTTTAATTAGTAAGGGCTTTCCTAACATTTTAATTCCTTTGTGTTACTGCAAGATATTTTATATTATTTATACCAATTTTATTATTATAAATAAAACCAAATATTAGTTTCTTGATAATATCAAACAAATATAACATCTTTATCTTATCATGGCTATAGAAATAATTCCAATCACAAAACATCTGGTCCTAATGTGATAAAAAAAGATAAATTAAGTGTTTCCGTTGAAGATATTTCATTTAAAATATTACAATTATAGAAACTTAAAGTATTTTCTATTTAATGGTTCAATTATATAATAGCATTATTTTATACTTAGCGATAATTAAACTTGACCATGGAATAGTGTTATGCAAGATCTAAGCCAAGATTGTAATGTAACTCTATTTAAATAACCGACTTAAACTGGAATATGAGGTAAGAGATATTATGTTATAGATGTACTTTGGCTTAAAAAGCATGAGGACCCCCCGGAGGGCATGTATGAAAAGGTTAAAGTCTGTGGCCGAGGCGAAAGAGGTATGCAGGGACCGTAGCATTTGGCGCTCTGTCGGCTCTGGCTACCCCACAAGGGATATGCAATAAAGATAAATAAATAAATATAATATATAAATATTTAGGCTCAAAATATATTGAATATGGTAAAGTATAGTATATCTTCTTTGTTATTGTGAACATTAAAAAGTAATCAATAATTGAAAAGTTTTTTATTATTATTTTATAACAAAACATCTGTAATTAGCGATAAATATGACCGTAAACAAGCATATAATAATAATATTTGTATTTATATCAAGGACTATTATATGAAAGAATAAAAATTAAAATAAGTTTGGTGTTTGGTGCTCTGTCGTCTCTGGATACCCCACAAGGGATATGGCGTGGATAAATTAATAAATAAATAAGAATAAAAATAGGCATTTTTGGAATTATATATTATATATATTTAATTACAGCTGTTATATATATATATATATACCTTTAACAGAGTGACAAGGCAATGTATGACACATTTCTTTAAAGCTATTAACAATCATATCATAGATCATAAATAGTTAGTTATTAATTTATTACAATTAATGTAATTTAATTTATTGCCTTATTACATATAATGTTTATTATTATGTGTGCAATTAAAATAAAAACTTAATGTATATTAATAACAATTAATATATTTTTTTATGTGTATAAATTAAAGTTTAGATTTTTGTAAGAAAGTATAATATATAAGTGTAATGTTATTTTTTTTCTAAATGAGTGTTACTTATATGTCTTAGTTATATTTCTATGAAGTGTTCTGTGTCATGACATAATTGTATATATGTTTAACATTAAATATTACTATTAATTGTTATCATAACCTTACCAGGTTTTTCTTATAGTCAAAATAGCTTTTGGATTCTTTCTCCCGCTGACATCACTTATAACAGAAAATCTATCACTGAAGCTTCGTTTCACTTCTGGGAAAACTCTGCGAAAGTCTTTTGACTTGCCTGGCACATTTAAGTCCGAAGCTCTCAATTCAATATCACTTTGTGCACTTAGTTCATTATTAGAATCTTTTACCATAGACAGGCTCTTATTTCGTTGTTTTTTCTTTAAATTCTTACTATTTGAAATATCGGTAACTTCGCGTTCGACCTTCTCATTTTTTTTGCATCCGTTTTCACGATTACCAAAACTTTGTACGAAACAGAGCATTATATCGTCAGGATATGATTCCTTCATTTAGTAGGTCATGCCCAGTTCGATATAAAAAATATTATGAAGCCACTTCGTAATTCGTACAAACAGAATAAGTATTTCGATAATTAAGTATTAACGTCTATTTAATATAAACTTTATAACACTCCACTATTGTTTTTTAAATATTAAACTTACGAACACTTTCTACTCAATAAGCAACATACATTTTATGCTAGTATGTTTTAGGGATTTCATTTAGCATTGGAAATAAAAGCAAACCATAAAAGAATTTTGTATCACAATAATATATTATTCGGGCCGCCAAAAATTAATATAACAAGAATGTGACATATTTTTTTCGTTCAGTAATCATAAACACGTATGACTGTTATAACGTTCGAAAACGCTCGTTCAACTTCACACAGCTGTCGGCGAACACTAAACTAACGTACAAAACGTCGACGGAGCCGGCTTGCGCGCCGCTGCCCCCGCCCTACTCTTATTGGATTCAACGTAGACTACTCATGGCAGACAAAATACGTTAAAGGAAAATGGAATTAATGTATGTTTCATATATTTTAATTAACACACACATCACATATTAACTTCCATAATTTACTGGAAGCTCCAGTATTATATAATTTAAGCTAGTAAAATTTATACATTTTAATAGAATTGCAATAGCCTAAAAAGCGAACGGCAAATCGATTCTGAGTAGTAAAAAAAACAATCTCAAGCTCCTAATTGAATCGAATCCTAAATTCTAATCAAATTATTGAATTATTTTCAAATTTCAACATTGTAATAGGAATAACGCACTAAAATGCATCATCTAGGAATTAACAAATGTATACTTCATATATCGCGTGACTACTAAAATCGATAGATATGGGAAGTACCTAACAGTAATGGGATCTCCAGGGTTACCGGGAACCAAAGCAAGGGTGCTACCAATGTGCATAGTACTGCAACAGTCTATACATATCTAAAGCCATAATAATATAATAACGCTCGTTTGCTTTTTGTTTGAAGGCAAATATTATTTTAACTTTATAGCTCCATTCTCGGGGAATATTAATATTTCTAACCTAAAGGCTATATATAATTTCCAACCAGTAATATAAAGGCTCTCATACACGTGTATATTGTTGCTTCTTTCTCGATTTGGGTTTTTTTTTTTTTTTTTTATAATTACCATAGACATTTGTCCATGCCTTTCATTGTGATTTTAAACAATTTTATTACGATTTTAATTGCGATGGTAACTTCTCAGGAAATTGTACACCTGCACATCTCTCGATTTGGGTTAGAACTTAGAAGTATTGAAGTGATGCTAAAACAATGACGCGTTTTTATAGTCCACGTGGACGGACTCGTAGGGAACAGTTGATATTAATAGCTTTTCATAATTATAAATAACTTTAGAACTGCAGAAGTGCCCACAACTCATACATTCAACAGCTGACCACTTCTCGGTACATATTTGTTTTTACATAGTAATTTTCTCACTATCGTTACAAGGTAACTATATCTGTATCGTTATGATTGATTCTTTATTTTATAAACATGTTATTAAGAGGAAAACGTTTGTTTATAATAATGAAGCAGCACGAACTTGTTAGAAATATACATCAAAGTGTTATGACGAAGTGTAAAATCTTATTTATACAATGTCAATGTCAAATTCAAAATGGCGGTGGTGTTGTTTTGAAAGATTATTATAACATGACGTTATTATTATTGTCCCAAACTAAACACCTGTTCGATATGAGTAATAGATTAGAGATTATTGGAAATAAAGTATTGATCAGTTTAACTCTTATGATATATCTTATCGTTTGAAACAGGCAATATTAATACTGCAATAAATAGTTGAAGAAT
Source organism: Melinaea menophilus ssp. n. AW-2005 (assembly GCA_918358695.1). Lineage (NCBI taxonomy): Eukaryota > Metazoa > Arthropoda > Insecta > Lepidoptera > Nymphalidae > Melinaea > Melinaea menophilus. Next base: position 12,344,757 of record OU911047.1, on the reverse strand, counting down.
TATTCTATTGGCTTAACACTAAACCTACCAAGTACCGGTCAAATTGACCGTTCTTAAACTTTTGTAAAACTTACACATTCTTAAACGTTATAATATCATTATCAAACTACATGACAATTCTTAGAATATGCATATAATATTTTCTACACTCTTTACTATTAGTTATTTCCATTATTAAATGCGTTATATAATAAAATAACTTTTAATTACCGGTCAATTTGACGGCGTGCGGTAGGAACAGGTATACAAGAATTGTCGGTAGGTTTAGTGTTAATCTTGGACAATACCTCTGGTACTGACTCTTATTATTGTGGATTGTGAAGTTACCTCTTTCTGGGATACCCAAAGCTGTAGCAGACGCAAGTGGTAAATAAAGATAATAAAATTGATATTTTTGTCTATAATATATATAAAAAAGTGTAATCCAAAGGCATTATAAGGTAATATTTTATCTACTTTCACTTTATCACAACGCATATGACGCATTGACGTATACAAGGTATAATTCCATTCATTTCTTAAAAGTTGAAGCGGATGTTTACTATTGAGATACGTAAAAATAATAGCAAGTGACGTATATACAGCGACGCAATTTTGTGAGGGCGTGGCGGTCTTTGGCATGGTGTTATTTGGGAATGTGCCAGCTGTTTGAGAGTTAAAACCATCACAAAAATTAACTATGATAATCAATTATCATTAATGAAGGGCCTATAGTTGTTTGCCGTCAGTGGACAGGTGAATGTACTCAACAGATGATTTTGTTTGCAAATTGTAATATACGAGTAATTGACTACGTATTATGTTATAATATATACCTACATATAAATAAAATTAAAGTATCTGTTTGTAATTTCAAATGAACAGGTTTACACTAAATCCCTATAAAAGTGTATACATTGTGTTGTGTAAGTAACATTAAAAAAAATCTATCTGTCTGTTTCGTCATCATCGTCATTTGTAGCTGATGTAGTTACTTGGCTGCTTTTATTTTAAAAACATACATCGCACGAACGAAGTCGTGTTCACAACTAGTATACAATATTTATTATATTTACTTTAATCAAAAACATTTTTTTTTATTTTTAATATTACCACCAGTTCGGAAATTTGCCACACTTGAGAAGAGTTGACTACAAAAACTGTCAGAAATGGAACTTGCCTTGTTACTTTTTTAAACCCATTTTTTTATGTATAATAAATCTTTAAATAGCTTGGCATCAATCTCTTCATACAGAACATGAGTTCTAGATATTCGTAAATACTGTTATTTTTTTATTCTATCCGTTATTATTTTTTTTTATTTCAAATCATATTTTTGTGTGACTTTCTTTGATTCTTTCACTATTATTTTAAAGCGAAACAGTACTAAAAGTGTTGCATTATCATTAGAAGGTATAAATAATAAAAATTGATATATATATTATATTTAGTAAGAATTAATGTTAATAAATACTAACCAAGGACAGTGTAAAATCGAAAGTTTAATATTACATTTTTAAGAAAATTCTTTACACAAATTACTGGACGTATTTTTGGACAAACAGTCTAAGTACCTAAACCCAAAAAATGGAGAATCAAGTAGGTCGATTTTTAAACGTTCCTTAACGTCGCCATTTGCAATAGCTCCAATGAAAAAACGCTCCAGTGAATGCGGTCTCCATTCACGGATCAGCAAATTCGTTATACATTAACAAGACATACTGTTGTGTTGATATTAATTCATTTTTTATATACTAGCCCTTGCCAACGACTCCGCTCGCTCTTAGAAATTGGTTGGTACGATTCCAACTTTACCCGCATTTTTTGGTTTATTTATGGACAGACTAAAAAAAATCCAATTCGTTCATCATAAGATTATTTTATCAAAATTAGTAATAATAACCAATAAAATTTTATATAGTATAGATGTTAAAATCTTCGATTCAAGTGGTATTACTTAGTATAGCTGTCTAGTTAGTTACTACTCGTATACGGGCCAGCTCGACCGGCTACCTCCTTTTCATAGAAGAGCGGTATAAAGTAGATATTATAGCAAAATATCCTACTGTAAGTGTAAGGGCCAAACCCTTTGTCTTCCTCTTCTAAAGCATTCTCATTTCTTTCTGGTATTTTGTGGTTGGAATCAAATTACGAATATTTTTTTATAATTGCTATTAATAACAGTTAAAGATTAAGAAGATAACGTTTTTGATTATAATATTTTTATCAAATCAATCAAATCTAATCAATTATTTATGAAACACGGAAATCCTAATGTCTATTACTCATAAACAAAATAAGTCAACATTTTTAGGGTTCCTGATCCACTAACCCTTATAGTTTCTTCATGTCTGTCCGTCCGTCGCAATACTGTAATACGCCATGAACATACTTATTGGAGACTGTCAAAGTGATGACAATTTTTTTTTTATGGTACCTCCTCTAATATGATGGGGTTGTATTTATTGCTCATACCCCATGTGGGGTGTCATTAGATAGGTCTTTAAAATGTGATGGGTTTGCTAAAATCATTTTTCCATAGATTCGTTTAAGCTTTAAAGTGCAAATTTTTGTTAGATTCAAGTGTCCTGTCAACAGGTAGGGGGTTGAATGCTTGATTTTGGAGACATGGAAAAATTTAAGGGAGTATTTATTAATTTATTTTATTTTATCTTCATACCATATCCCTTGCGGGCTAGCCAGAGTAAGGGAGTAGTACATATAAAACAAATATCTTATGAAAATTATACTTTATCCTATAGGATCTATGGAGAAAAATCCCAAGAAATGTCATTAATATTCCATGATCATAATAAAAAAAATTACTGTCCTATACTAAAGAAAAAAAAAGCATAAAATTACGGATGCTTTTTGAGCTGAGCGTAAGCGAAGCTCTTAACCGTTTGGAGACCTTTTTTGTGTTTAGTTGTCTCCAGAATACGACGAGATAATTAGCTAAAAATTTTCTCATGTATGTTTGAGCCGAACGTTGATGTTATAGCGAAAACAGATTGAAAAAATGTTTAGCCATTCAAAAGTTATCAAGAAAAGAAGAAAGGAGGGGGCTCAGCTCAACACACGCCGCGCACGGTTTGCGGATCCTAGTTAAAATATAGTTTAAATCGATTTTACCTTCTAATTAATCTGTTTGACATTTAAAAATGTAATAAAAAATAAGTATATTAATAGAAAGACGGACACACAAATACACAAACATTATAAAGAGAAATATAGTTATAAATACTTAAAGTTAATTGCCTATTACCCGCATTGTAAAATTCACAATACACACACACACACACACACACACACACACACACACACACAGACGCACTACACACACACAGACATTTGTAATTGTGTATATTTTTCATATTGTTTCATTTTAACAAAGTATACTATTTTATTCCTTTGTTTACTTTTATTGACTTTTGTTGAAACAAATGCCACAATTGAACGATGTAATATTAATATATGATTATAAGGAATTGGAACAAAAGTTTTTTTAACAATATTTTTTTATAATTTCTTGTTAAATAACACGTAACCATATATTTGGTTCTAATTATATATACTAGGTGTTGCTCGCGACTCCGTCTGCGTTGACATGAAAGTTCGTAAAAACCGCTTATTTTTCTCTATAAAACGCCTTTTTATTTGAACAAGATAATACCCATGAAAATGTCGGGAAAAACCTATAAATAATTATGTTAAGAAAAAATAACCCATCACTTTTGGATTTACTGAATACAAACATACAAATATATATGTGTATCGTTATCTTGATACATATTGTGCCATATGGCATACCCTTATCTCTAAGGTTTCACATCTGGCGAACGATTAATTTTGATAGCAAAATTAACATTAAATGTATATATTATAATTATAAATTAAATAGAATATAATAATATTAATTTAGAGGCGTATTTATATAATTTTAGTCCATAATTTAAAAGAAATAATACTTTGAAGACCGTCCATTTTTGTTTCACTTTTCTTTTACTATTCTATTACATAAAAAACGTGTTTTTTTAAATAACTATCCTTACCCTCTCCTTTGGGAGTAATCCGGTGAAAGACTTCTACAACTCTTCAGCCATGCCTTCCTTATAGTGGCTAACGGCAAACTATCACGTCTTAACGCCAAGCGATATTTAAACCTTGATAACGAATTCAATTCTTCCAATCTCTCCATTATTCTCCACTTATCTCCATCTCACTTAATTTCATTTATTTTACATTTATTTCATTTCATTTGCACCGAGGTCTCAACACAACTGATTTTATCTCCAATTGTATGATACTCTAATACTATGTAAATACACGTATCGTGAAAATAATTTAAACAAGATAAATATCCCGTCGTTTGTCATTTTAGAGTCATAATTCGTACTAGATAAGTCATTAAAATGACTTTCCAGAACGAATTGAAAATATCTTAAATTTATTTTGTATTTAACACATTCGTACATAAATATAATAATTATGTAATATCAATATCATATTCGTGACATTGTGTGACGTTATTCTGATATTAGGGTAGCGTGTTTAACAAAATGTAAAATACTTGTTCTAATGCAAGTAAAGTCACAGAATATTCATATATTAGAATGTTCAAACCAAACATGGCGTACACGGGATGTTTGCTAAGATTTATTTTTATCATGTTATTTATTATCAAGGTAATAATTATTCATTTATTCATTGATAAAGGTTTTTCAAACCACGGCAATGAGAGATAAGATTTAACACACATAATAATAAAGGTTTGTCTTTACGTAAGTTTTCTTGATAAAAAAACAAGAATTGTTACTTTGTGTTTAAGAATCTTGGTGTTTGTTACTTATTATTTAACCGACAACTTTTTAACCGTCTACTTATTATTTAACCGACTACTTTTTAACCGTCTTCTTATTATTTAACTGACTACTTTTTAACCGTCTACTTATTATTTAAGTGTAAGCTTTGAAAATATGCCAAAAAAAATAGATTTTTTCAATTTTCTAGACCAGAATATCCCCTTAACCGACTACTTTTTTATCCATTTATTTATTTAAACGTCTATTTATTATTTAACCGTCTTCTTATTACTTATCCGTCTACTTATTATTTTACAGTCTACTTATTATATAACCGACAACTTTTTTATCCATTTACTTATTTAACCGTCTACTTATTATTTAACTGTCTTCATATTATTTATCCGTCTTTTTATTATTTAACCGTCCACTTATTATTTAACCATAGAGTCAAAGTTCAAAACAATCCTTAATTTTTTAATAACAAATCAATCTACTAATTAATTATTTTTAATGAAGGCTACCAAGTAGTTCTTAAGGGTTTTCTTAAATAAAAATCTATTGGTGTACTGTCTACTTCATTAGTGTGTAGAGAGTGCCAAAACTGGGATGCTTGAAGCTTTTAATTATATAAAATGAAATGAATTTCATATATATATATATATATATATATAAGTCGGTGTATGTTGATTATTGTTAACAACTTTCGCAAGTTGAATAATAATGTAATAAAACTTTATATGAGTACTAAAAACAGATACAAACACAACATCTATAAGGAAAATCGAATTGGCATGATTATAATATGTATGTATTTTTGTAACTCTTAAAAATTCGTACAACTCTTTTAAAATATATTTTTGAAGTAAGTCAATAATATATTAGGTTTATTTATGAATTTCTTATGTCAATTTTATATTAATTTAACAGTAAGATAGGTAATATAAATGTAACAGAATAAAAATTGTATTTTATCAAATGTGGATAAATTGTAAAAATTTATAAGCTTCATCGAAAATTATTTAAAATTATGTGTATTTAAAATTAAAAATGTAATATATAATTCATATTATATTTAAAAGTAAATATATTATTATAAAAATAATCAAGTACGTTAGGTGGGTAATAAAATATATAATATTAGATGAAAACCCGGCTTCGCTCGGGTGAAAAGTATCTCATAATAGTTTTCAAGGAATATTATTATTATTAATTGAGTGAAGCAAGCGTAGCGTTCTACTGGAGACTTTTTCACATTCTTTGTCACGAATAGGCACGAAAACTGCTTGGCGGAAAATTATGAAACTTTGCAATCAAAATGACATACATTAGGGGATGGTTTAAAAAAAATTGAAAAATGTCATGTCGTTGAGGAATAATCGTCAAAAAACTGATATCCCATTGAAGTCAATGGGAAATGATGAGTCATTACACTGGGCTCGCTTCGCTCAATATGCAAACGGTAGCCGAGATTTTGCGAGCGCAGCGAGTCGAAATTGAGGGTCTGTTGGTGCCCCTAGTTATTATTATTTGAACTGACTTCACTGATACGTGTGAATCTTACCGAACTCAAGATGGCGGAGTGTCAGTGACGTTTCGCGAGTGTCCAATATGGCGACTGTTATCTGTCAGTAACAGAAATTTGTTGATATATGTTGTCGACGCGATGTCATTATTTTTTATTTTTTATTTTTCAGATAAAGTTAAACGAGTCTTGATGATATTATTAATACAGATAACTTAGGTTATATGATGGATGGAGAGAAACAGGTTCTCGTTACTACACTGCAGTTGTTAGTCTTGTTTTTTCGTGAAACAATGCAGTATTTTTGGATATTTTTTTACTATTTAGGTCGCCATTACATTTTATGTATTTCTAATATATATTTCAGTTCTGGATTTTGGATTAAACATATTTTTATATATGTATATATTTGTACGATTGTTTAACTGTAATGTATGCAATGAGAAAAAAACTCTTTCAATCGTTTGGATACTCTGTTACGATTGGCGATGAATAAAATTATATGAATATAATAAGAAATTCAGTACTTTTAAATGATAAAATAATAAATAATTTATCAAGAGCCAGGGCTCGAATCTGCCACTTCTGGGACATCGTTCTTCCTTTTGCCAACTGAACTACCATGTCGGTACTTGGATGAATCTAACATTCGATATGCAATAGTTCTCGTCTTAACATGGCTAAACATGTTTATAGACGAATATATTCTTAGTACTCACATGTTCTATAAGAGGCCTTAAAAATTTTATGTTGCTAATAATTTTAAAAGTGACTTTGATGACACGAAAAGTACAATTAGAGAAAGAGAGAGAGAGAGAGAGAGAGAGAGAGAGAGAGAGAGAAAGCGAAAATGAGAGAAAAATAATTTTTGATTCCTGATTAAACGAAGCGAACGAAGTGAGCGGAGCGTTTTACTGGAGACTTTTTACATTCATGAATTTTCTCTAAAACTACTTGACGGAAAATTATGAAACTTAGCAATCAAAAAGACACACACTAGGTAGTGGTTTAAAAAGAATAGAAAAATGTCCTTAATTTTTTTTTTTTTATATTTCCAAAGCTGATATCCCATTGAAGTCAATGGGAAACGATACGACAATAAACTGGCCTCGCTTCGCTCAATATGCAAATGGCACCCGAGAATTCGCGAGCGCACGAGTCGAAATTGAGGGTTTGTTGGCGCCCCTAGTTATAACATATACACAAAAAATATATATATATAAATATTTTGTGAAAGGGGGCGTTGGTATTTTTTTCTCTTAAAAAGGGAGGGAAATTGGGGTGATATGGGCTACTGTAATAAATATGATATGTCAGTAAGTCAGTCAACTTCAGAAAAAAACCTTACATTTTTAAATTTGGTTAACACATCTCAAGAGTTATGTAGTTGTTAGGTCACACCATGAATCTAATACTTACTGTACTTACAAGGCTTCGATGCAGATCTAGTTATACGCATAATAATCCGACTTTGACCTAAATGTACTATGATAATACGGGTAATGTTAGGTAATATATTATTTTCCATAATCTTATTTTAATAAAACTCCTGACCTATACTTATATAAATAACTAAAAATTATGTGTTCCTTATCTCTACATGTTAAAAATAATTAATAGAATATTAGGTAATTATTTTTTTTTAAACCCTTATTTGTTTTAAAACGTCTGATCTATACTCATATAAAAAAGTAAAAATTGTGTGTTCCTTATCTCTACGTGTTAAAAATATGAATAAATGGAATGTTCAAACAGTTAAATGATTTTTTTTCGAAGATTAACTGTCAGAGAATGTTTTTAAAATGAAGTCTGCCATTGCACATTTGGTCAATAAAAATTAAATAAAAAAATAAATAGACAATCAAATAGACAAAATGGTGTCTAAAATGTCCATTACGTAACATTACTTCCTTTGCTTTAATTTATATATATTATGTTATCACAATTTTTTTCCAAAACGCACTATTTTACCCCAAATATAGTTCGTTAATAGCTCTATAAAAGCCCTTTCACTATGCGATGTTACTCAGCTATTTGACTTAGCGCGCGGTAGATTGTATAATGCAATAGTTGCAAAATGGATCCACTTCACTACCCAAATGTAAGCACACTATTTCATCAAAAATAGCATAAAAAGTGCCAATAAAACTAACTAGCATCACAGTACTTAGCGTCACGGTCTTTCTTACAACCTTAACCTATTTTCTTAAAACTAAACAGTCATAAGGTCCCTACTCACATGCGATCTGTCACCCTAGATAGAGTACTACCTAGTATCTCCCTAGATAGAAACACTAGCTCATTGAAATGTAATTGACTTAGCATTTGATAGATTGATAATGACAGGGCTACATAGAGTGTATTATAAGTTCTCTAACACTATGCAGTTAGTACGCTAATTGACTTAGCCAAACCTTTTTACTACAATTAGTACGCTAATTGACGACAATTGCGATAGATTGGACAGTGTAAAGCGCACTTGAGTTACTACTCACTGTCCCAAGTGCGCGTGTGTGGGTACACGCAGGTGCCTCGTCCGCTCCGCGTCGCTCCCGTCGCTGGCCTCCTCCCCGCCGGCGCCCGACCCGCCCGCCGACCTGGAAGACATCTTCATATTATAATAATAAAACTTTATATATTCCATCCACTAAAAAAATATCGTAGTGAATATAATAATACATTTTATATTTATAGTTGCTTTTTTAATGTTTACGAAAAATTGTATTTCATTTTTCGATATTTATTCTTAATAGGTTTATAAAAATAATATTTATTTATTTTTATTTACACTTGTTTATATTCCAACATTTTATATGATTTATTGATGAGGGTAATTCCATTTAATAAAAAATATTTTAATATTACAAAAATAACTTCTTAATTACCTAATTAATTTTATATAATTTAATATCACTTTAATTATATTTAAATAAAATATTAATTCAGAATAAATGAAAATAAAATATGACACATAAAGGAAGGCATACAAGCACATACAATTAATAAATATAATAATTTATAAACATACGGACAGAAAACCAGTATACTCTAATTAGAGCCCTTCTTATTATCCAATTGTTAGCGCACTAATTCACTCCAAAAATGGCGTTACAAATCAACCAATCACAGTTAAGAACGCTTCATTTACGATTTAGTTCGCTAGTTGAGTTAGTGTTTGATAGATTGGATAATAAAATGAATGTTTTAAAATTAAATGTTTACGTAAACAAATTAAAATTATACAAATTGATTTGACTTTGTTTCACATATTTTCAATTATATCTGAATTTAATTTCCCGTTTTAATTTTATTAATTAAAATTAGTTTATATTTGTGTATTAAACTAATAGTTTGAATATTAAGTCCTTAAATATGAAAGCGTTTTATATGGAAAATGGTAATTAAAAATATATTTATAACTATGTATTTATTCAATAAAGTATATATGCTACCTAAACAATTTCGTCATTTTATAGATTGCTCAATCAATCGGTCAATCAATCAAGTCTTTGAAAGCAGTTTGGAGTACTTAATTTTTTTTTCCTTTCAAGTTGTCCAAACTAACAAAAAAATATAACGAAAACGAATGAATCACCAAATTCAAAAAAAATTAAATTTGGAATTCCAATCCCACGTCACTTGAATTCAAAATGGCGTATCAAAACGCTAATACCATATAAAGCAATAAAACAACAATCCCATACATCATGCACGTGCTTCAATACCTTGGCATTATAAGCTGTCAAAAAGCTGCAAGCGGGAGCTAAACCCACGCCATGCCCTTCACCTAGAAATAAGGCTTTTCTTATGCCCTATAATGGGTTCGATTAGTACTGGATAAACGAAAACTTAAAATAAACTCAGGGCCGGATTTAGATATGTGGAGTAGGGTAACGAGGCCCCTAATTAGTACTTGTTATCCAAATAAAAGTCCGATTTTTATTACTTGTTTTATTTATCTTTAACTGTAATACTTAAACAAAAAAAAAATTAAAAGTAATCTTGCAATCATCGCTTTCAGATATATCAAAATAATATTATTTGTCCAAGTATTTTAGTAAACACAAAAATTCCCCGCCTTCCCCTAAATTCGGCTCTGAATTACAATTACCATACTTATAAAAAGTATTGGTAAAATATATTTATCTTAAGTTCTCGTATTACCAAATGAAACTAAATCTTTTGATACATTTTTATTATAACTTTGATGGAGGTTACACTGGGTATTAACTACAGTGACAAATAAAAATTACACTTACCGGAATATTCTCTTCAAGCGACTAATGACTTTATATTTTATGTACACCGTTACCACAATATATATATTGTTAGTATTATTTTTATCTTAAAAGATAACGCGGATATCTGAACACCATTTCACGGATAGAACTGCATTGAAAATATTGTTACATACATACAGTCTGAGTGGATTAAACGAGATATAATAATATTAAGAGTGTGTTTGTTATTAAATTCATTCAGAAAACGACTTAGTGACGTAGTAACAGACAATAAATGAATATTATATTTGTATATCAATAAAACAAAGACTAATTTGTTTCAAGTTAAAAAACTATAACAGTAAAAATAAAAACAAAAATTTACCGCGATCTAAAAAAGATTTAAATTTAAATTTTGGATTTAAATTTTCACAGAAATATTGTAAACAAGAAATAACGTCTTATTAGTCTTATAATAAATACAGGTAATTACTTTAAAACATTAAACTATAGCTATTAATACAACAAATATTGTCTTATCAGATTGAAACCATTACCTCCTCTAACTAAACTAAAATCTTCTATACCAAATGTATTATTATAGAAATATTAAGAACATTTTAATCGTATTAAAAAACACCACTTCACTATCAAACATGCCGGTTACAATTCACAAATATATATTTAATATTGAGCAAATATTATTATTATTTATTTTAATATTAATTCGTTTCTTTTCTGTTCACAAAACCCATCACTTCCATACTGTACCGATCCTAACAAGCACGACCTGTCATCTAGGCTGGGGAATTATGATACTGGAAAATGATGTTTAAAGTAAAAACCATAAAGGTTAATTTGGTTTGAAGTGTTTTGGTTTAATAGAAACATGCGCAGTGGTGCATTGCGCATAATATTGATTGCAATCATATGTATGATAGGAAAAATGGCGGCAATTTTTATAAAATGTCATCTGAATTAAAATCAAAACAATACACTCAGATTACATCTATTCTTCATTTTTATAAAAAATAAGTATAAAATTACGAAAACTGTAAGTTGTTTTTGTTTTCGATACTTATTTCAATTTGGAATGTTGGCTTAATTTTTATAAAAAATTAGGATCAGTGTGAGAATTCCTTGGCTTTGACCAATTTATTTTATACTAATTATTATAGCAATTTTGTTTTATGTCAATTTCATTTTATTTATCATTCTATATCGTATACTAATGTAATTTACAAATACAGTTAACTTAAGTTCACGTTAAATATATAATACAAATGTAAGTATTACCTACCTTGAAAGGATTTCATTCATAATTCATTCAATGAGTACAGCATCTTCTAAATGAAAATCTTTTACTGTACAATATACATTGAATGCTATTCATACATTTTAAATTCACTATTATACTAATACCGCAATGAATGCTATTTTTAAACAGATTTTGGGGTCAAGGTTATACTTACGTTTTTGTTACATAACATTTTTTTACTTCCAACTTACGTAAAATTTATGATCTCAAATTACTAAAAAAAAAAAAAAGGAAAATGTTGATTTCGATTTGACATATTATTAAAAGAACTATTGATTTATATTTCGAAAAACAATGTGAGTTATTAAATTATAAAAGAAAATGTTACAGTATGTCTATAATAAGATTACGACACGTTCATGTCTCATATCATATTATATAGACTAGTTGTTGCCAGTGACTTTGTCTGTCTCAATTGCTTGACCGTGAAAGTGTCAAAGCCGGATTAAGAAAATTATTTATATATTTATCGTAATAATATTATCAAGTAATGAAGCTTCTCTGACGATATCTCTCGATATCTCTCTAAACATAGATGTCGATGATTTTCGTAAATAAAAATATATATATTTATCATATTTTAAATAGTGTTATTATATATCTTAAAAATATTATATAAATATTTATTTAATATTTAGGGTAGCTGAAAGACATCTCTCTATAGAGATAAGCTCTTCCTACGCATATTCTTTTTACATTTTTTGTGGTTTGTTGTCAATAAATAAATAAAGGCTACAATATGTACTAATACATTTGTTTTTATGTAAAAAGACGGCAAACGTGCGTGTTGGTCACTGACGATAAGTGATCAATGCCGCCCACGAAATCTTGCTAGAGTCGGAATCACAAGAGCGTTACTGGTACGTGGAAGAAAGGTCCTTGAAAATTGCACAGTTGGAACAGTTTTTTTTCAGAGCTAATTCAAATAAGAAAAAATGAATTCAAAACAGCATTCTTGCGTGTTCTGCTATAATACATTGGATTATAAATATAACCCCCTTCCAAGTAACCTCTGAATGAAAATAAGATTTATATATTGTTCACGTAGAATTGGAGCGACAGTTATAGTTTCTGGGTACGGTAGTGAAATGTTTATCTCGATAATATATTCTATTTTATTAAAACATGTGTACAAAGTCGCGAGAAAAAGCTATGTCGATATAAAGTATAATTTATTTATAACCTTTCTCAAAAACAGGTTAAACAAAAACATGCAAAAAAAACCTTCAAAAAAATTCACTTATGTTTGTTTTAGTACTTGTGAGAAATGCATTTATATAGTATGTATGACTTCAATTTCATGAAAATAAATATCTAAATACATATTAAGACAATTGAAGTAAAGTCATTACTTAATTTAGATCCATACTCACGTAACTGATAGCCTTGGTACCACACACGCGACATTTGTGTTAACAGCTTGGAGCGATCGACGGGATGATATCACTGGGATACCCAAATATCCCAATTCTGAGAAAAATTGCGAATACCAAACATTTTGATCTGATTTTTTAACACAAAAAGAAATATGATTCAAATTTAAAGGAAAAAAGTTTATTACTTATTGTAAAAGTGTACAATATTTCATTATACACTTTTACCATAAATTAATTAGCTTTTAGAATATGTAACAGAAATATCTAGACTTACCATTATCTACGATTGAGCAGAGACAAGCATCAGATACTGATCGTCCCCGACTCCTCAGATTCGGTTGATCCTTTCTGAAAAAGGCCCAATGACGAGCCACTGAAGATCGAAGCAACCGGTTGAATCTAAAATACATATTTAATTTGTATTTTCAATAGATATTTACTATAAATTCACGGCAATTCAATAATTTCTATTCAACTTACTAAAACAGCTGTTTAAATTGTATACATTATAAATTATTTTACAAGGACTTACAAAATGTTGTTAAATAGTATTTATTTATCTACTCATATTGAAACTATTGCCTATATATAATTTAGATAAGATTTATCATAGTTCGAGTTTGTTAATATGTTATATTAAGACATTTAGGCAAAGATAGGCACAAATTCAGATATAATTCATTCAGTCCTAAAGATATGTACCTATTAAGATATTTAAATAAAATATTTTTTTTAAATACAAGTGTATATGAAGCGAAGCCGCGATCAAAAGCTAGTATAAACTATAAGTGTAAAAATATATTTATTATTTTCAATATTGAATTGTAATGACTATTTTACAAACCTTTTCAAAGGTGGATCAGAGTTATCTGAACTGGAAGACGTTGAACCATTACTGCTGCTAGAATTCACGTACACTTGAAAGTTGGTGCTGACACTTTTTCTCAGATTTATTCCAGACATTACAATAACACTTAATACACTTTTTATTTAATTTATTCAAATTAATTTTCACTATAGTGTAATATTTTAAATATTATTTGTGAAGTGAATTTTCTCTGGAGATAAGACGTAACAAGTTTTAAACAAAATGTCACTGCAGTCTATATTTAGTCCGTCGTACCGCGAGCGCGTCCGAGTCCGCTTTGACTCACAATTAGATCAAATTGAAAAATCTTCTACGAATTTAAATCTTAGTGTGTTTCTCAGAAATATTTGAGAATTTTTGGTAATATTATCCTTATGGTAACAAGGGTAAGGGTAAGACAATATTGAAATAAAACACACAAATGAATATAATTTTTTATTCAAAAATTAACAATAGCTGAATTTGCTAATAAAATCTTATATTTCATACAAGGGAGTGTACTTAATTTATCTTAAACTAAAAATTAATTTGGAGATATTTGTTATAAGAAATACGTACAATCAACAAATGACAATTTATTATATACATATATATCAAAGATAACTTATACAAACATTTTTACATTTCAAAACATTCACAAAAAATAATTAAAGGTATCTTCAAACTCCTTACAACATACAGTTAATATTTTGAACGTGTACTTATAGTGTATAAAATACTTTATAATTCCTTAATATTATAATATCCTTAATAGTATGGTCTTCGAGGATTATTCTGAAACAAAAAATGGTATGAATTTTATATACTTAACTAGCAGTGCCCGCGACTTCGTATACGCGGGTTATATAAAATTACTCCTTATAACATCACCTATTCGCCACTGAAAGTCTTGTTAAAATAGGTTCAGCTGTTTAAGAGATTAGCCGGCACAAACAGACAGACAGAGAAATAAAAAATTCATAAATATATATTTATTAATTAAGTAATTATATACTTTAATATTCCATTTAGTGAAAAGCTGTTAATTTATAATTACAAACACACGCTTCAATTATATTTATATGTATAGATTTAATTGATCCAAATAATGCATATGAAAATTAATCTTTAAAAAAAAAATCTTTCATACTGTTAATATATTCAAATAAATAAAAAAAATATGAATTTTAATATTACCAAATGTTCAAAATATTATTTAATAAATAGGACTTTTCTGATTAAAATTAATTAGTTGGAATAACAAAGACGGTATAACAAAATATATGTATATACACATATACTAGCTTCTTCCCTCCCGCTTCGCTGAGCAGACTTTTAATTTGAATATGAACTTAGGTTGCTATGGTAACCGTTGCTATAGTAACTCTTACCTCGACGTTAAGTGTATATGTCCCACAGTTTAAACTTGGCGAAATGCAAAAAGTTAAAATCCGTTCTTAGTGGACGTGTACGTCACAAAAGAAGTAACTATTGTAAAATTTTAAGTTAATCGGGCAGATAGTTTCGGAGATTTCGTGATGAATCAGTGAGTGGTAAATCGCTTATATATATATTTCTATATTTTTTTAGCATGTTGTATTTATGTATTTTAATACTCTTTTCCGAAGGTTAAGATGGTGGTAGAGACATGTTACACCTTTGTACTTTTTTTATTCTATATATATTTCAGTTTTTCCGAAAAGTAATAAATAAATACACAAAAACCAAACAAGTAACAACATTACCAGTGGGTTGGGTCTGAACCGGTACGCGAGCATCATCCTCTTCCTGTAGGCGTCGAACTCGTCGTCGTCGGGACGCGCGCCGTCCGCAGACGCCGCGCCCAGGCCCAGGTTGGACACCGGCTGGGGAGCCCTGAATATCATCAAAACAAAACTATTTAGGGATTGATAAATAAATCATCTGTTTGGGAGTTTTTGTGTTATTATTTTTGTCTGTACATCAAAAACTACTAGGTTACTATTATTACTTGTTATGACAACGCATTTCACCAAAAAATAACATCAAATCAATCAATCAATCAATCAATATAAAAAATTGAAATGTATGTATGTAAATGATAGTTTATTGCTTGTAGGAAAGTACGACGAAAACAATGATTCAATAAATTTAAAGGACAATTAAATGTAATACAATAAAAAAAAATGACTGGTTATGAAGTTATTTATCAAAGCTAACTAATTTGATTTGTTATGAAGTTATTTATTAAAGCTAACTAATTGGACTGGTTGTGGAGTTATTTATCAAAGCTAACTAAATTTGATTTGTTATGAAGTTATTTATCAAAGCTAACTAATTTGATTTGTTATGAAGTTATTTATTAAAGCTAACTAATTGGACTGGTTGTGGAGTTATTTATCAAAGCTAACTAATTTGATTTGTTATGAAGTTATTTATCAAAGCTAACTAATTTGACTGGTTATGGAGTTATTTATCAAAGCTAACTAATTGGATTTGTTATGGAGTTATTTATCAAAGCTAACTAATTTGATTTGTTATGAAGTTATTTATCAAAGCTAAGTGTTTCGACTTGTTATGAAGTTATTTATATAAGTTAATATGTACTTATTGATGGGTTCAACAATTCCTGTGCCTTCAACCCCGAGTCCTTGACCCTCATTCCAGCCGAGCTTCTGCAGCATTTTGAAACCTGAAAATATTTAATATTATATAATCTTGGTTTAAATACTTGAAATTGTTTATTTTCTTGAACAATATTATATAAAAAGATTTGTATAAAAATTTAAAATATACTAAAAAAAATTTTTTTCATTCACAACTTTTCAAACATAAAATTAATACAAAACTTGGATTTAGAATTTAGAATTCTAAACCGAGTTTGATAAAATTAATTATATTTAATATAAAACCTACATTGCAGAAGACAGATAAAATTAGAGGTAGCCATCTGTCATGGTATGGACATGTTATGAGGAGAGATGGAAGGCATGTGACCAAAAAAGTTCTGGGTATGGTAGTGGAGGGATGGACAGGTAGAGAAGAAGAAGAAGAAGGGAGTGTGTACAGAGATGACGAGTAACAGGAGAGAATGAAAGGAAAAAACACTGAACCGACCCCAAAATTGGGATAAGGGCAGGAAGATGATGATGTAAATTCCTTAATATAACATTCAAATTCATAATTACCGACATTATCTTCTTTTAACTTATACTCCTTGTAGTCGCTGAAGTCGGGTTCTTTACCGCTTTTAAACGATGAATACTTTTCCATAAATCTGTAAAAATAACCAATTTAATAATTCTTATTATAATTATAGTTGGGATATAATGATTGTAACATTGCATACTTCTTAAGTTCCTCCGGTGGTAGAAAGTCTCCTATGTGATGTTTCCCCGCTGCCTGCTTTGTTAGCTCGGTGGCCCATTTCTCTGTTGCGTTCATTTCTTTCGCACGTAATCTGTTATATGTATGGTTTTAAACTTTTAAACATATATATTTTTTCTCTAAGATAATATTAATATAAAAACCTAAAAGTAATAACCGATAAATAGTAACAAATACATGATATAATTTTATTATATGATGGTAAAGTAAATTAATTACTTAACACTAAACCTACCGACAATTCTTGTATACCTGTTCCTACCGCACGCCGTCAAATTGACCGGTAATTAAAAATTATTTTATTATATAACGCATGTAATAATGAAAATAACTAAAAGTAAAGAGTGTAGAAAATATTATATGCATATTCTAAGAATTGTCATGTAGTTTGATAGCGATATTATAACGTTTGAAAATGTGTAAGTTTTACAAAAGTTTAGGAACGGTCAATTTAACCGGTACTTGGTAGGTTTAGTGTTAAAACAAATGCCACGATGCCACAAATGCCACAGGTGGGATAAATATAATTTAATTTAATATCTTTTTCAATCATGTATGTTGAAAAATAGGTTTATACAAATATTATCTGTGTATGTATGTATGTGTGTGTGTGTACTTGTGTTCCCAGGTGCCGTCCGCGACGTCCTCGTCGCTGTCGTACTCGTACTTGTGCATCCCGGCCGCCGCCAGGCGCTCCACCTCCTGCCGCTTCTTTAACATGTCCTGCAAAATAATACATTGAGGTTGTTAATAAAACTATTAAATACAATAAAAATGTAAAGAATAAAATGTCAAACTGTAAATGATAGTTAGAATGTTAAACGGTAAATAATAGTAAAATGTTAAACTGTAAAAAGTAAATAAAAATTTATATCCGTAAATAGTTTATTTTAATTTTTCATATAAAAATAATTATTTAACACAAGCGGGTCTCGAACCGACGACTTCTGGCATTTTTACAACCATCTTGAAGATAAATAATCTGAGTTTGTTGTGTGGTTCCTCTCAGAGCAACACATTTGTAAAATTTGTAGAATTATTTTAAGTAAAAGAGTGTGTTTACAGAAGGATTTTATTTTAATAAGCTTATCAAAATAGCATTTCACTTAAAAAGCATGAGGACCCCCCGGAGGGCATGCATGTGGAGGTTAATGTCTGTGGCTGAGGCGAAAGAGGTGTGCAGGGACCGTAGCGTTTGGCGCTCCGTCGTCTCTGGCTAACCCGCAAGGGATATGGCGTGAAGATAAGTAAGTAGTATCAAAATAGCTTTGACACTTTAAAAGGAATATAGATTAAAATAATAATATATTTATTGGTTGGATATATTTAAAAGAGTTTCATCAAACCTGGTACAGCAAGTTGAGTTTGAAGTTGTCCTCGCACTTCTTCCAGTCCTCCACACTCAAGTTTGTGGTTCCATAGTTTATAATGGCGTACTGCATTAGGGCTTGGTTATTTCGGTTCAAATTTGTCAGTTTCATACCGTCTTCCTCTATTTTGGATAATGTTGCACCTTTAAATTTTATATACATATAAATAAAATTGTTTTGTCCGTTTGTTTTATAAATTAAGTTTTCACTAAACGCATATTGAAGTATGTATAGTTATATTAATAAAACATATTTTAAAATTCTGTCTGTCTGTCTGATTGTTCCGGCTAATCTTTGAAATGTATGGAACGATTTTAACAGGACTTCCACTGGCGGATAGCTGATGTTATAAGGAGTAACTGTATGCTACTCTTGTTTAAAAAACATATTCCGAGCGTACGAAGTCACGGGGAGTGCTAGTATATATAAATAATAAAATTAAATAATAACAACTGTGTAAATATGATTCATTTAAACCTAGACATTGAATTTAATATATTTTATTGTTTCTTATTTATTATTTTATTATATGTATATATATATATATATATATATATATATATATATATATATATATATATACGTATATATATATTTGTGTGTGTATAGACATTGTATATTAATGATTAGTTTGTCTAATAATAATAATGAATTATACCTTGTATAAGGGGGGGCATGGTCACTACCCCGGGGGGTTTGATGTCAAGGGGGGGATCGTCCCCCCACCGGGACTTCTTTCTCTTACGACGCTCCTTCCTATTGTCGGAGTCCTCGTCGCTCTGTGAGCTTGTCTGTTCTCGTTTCATTGTGTTGTAGTAGTCTTGGTTACTGGTTGAAAATTTAATTAATTGTGGGTTGTCCATCACAACAAAACTTAAGATTAATTAATATTTGTTTTTTGAGGTAGGTTTGTCCTTCTCAGGGAAACTTAAGATTAACATTTGTTTTTTGAGGTGGGTTTGTCTATCACAACAAAACTTAAAGTTAATAGGAGTATTTGTATTTTGAGGTGGGTTTGTCCTTCACAAGAAAACTTAAGGTTAATATTTGTTTTTTGAGGTAGGTTTGTTGTTCACAGGAAAACTTAAGATTATAATTTGTTTTTTGAGGTGGGTTTTTCCTTCACAGGAAAACTTAAGATTCAAAGTTTTTTACCTGTCCCTATATTCTTGTTTGATGGGTCTATTGTCGTTGCTGTCGTCATCCTCCAACGAGAATTCGGGTTCGTATTTATCTTCCGGTTTGACTTCCGGTTTCCTATTGGCACCTTGACCTTCAGCCCTCATCTTAATCACCAGATCACGGTACGCCTTATACTCTAACGAGTTCGTATTATGTAGAAACCTGCAATATAATATAATAAATCGAACGCCAACAGACGAGTGAAAGGTAAAAATTAGCCTGAAACACTAATAGGGCATTCATTGTCTTGTGAAAAAAAAAATTAACGCGACAACACTGCCAAAAATATAGAGTATAATAAAAATGAATACGGCACGTATCCTCCATTGATATTCGATTTAAGTGGCATTACCACATATTTTGGTCTTGTGAGTGTATAGCTTTCAGGATATTTTCCCAGTGGTCGCCGTTGGTGGCCACTTCGCTCGCGGCTCGTAGGGCTCCGACCGGGAAGGTATCTGCAGAGAGAACTGCACACCACGAGTCAACATACTGTCATACTCCAACCGACCAGTGCACATTGAACCGTTATTAACTGGCCCACACGATCACCCCCTTATACATGCAAGCATTTTCTATCATAATTATGTAATAGAGAATTAAAACGCCGCGTTACATTTTAAATTATATGAAAGATAAGTATGTAACAGAATTTTAACGCCGCGTTACATGTTAAATTATATGACGAATAATTATGTAATAGAGAATTTTAACGCCGCGTTACATGTAAAAATTTAGGACAAATTATATCAGAGTATTTTAACGCCACGTTACATGTTAAATTATATTACAAATAAATATGTAACAGAGAATTTTAACCCCGCGTTAGATGTTAAATTATGTGACGAATAATTATGTAATAGATAATTTTAACGCCGTGTTACATGTTAAATTTTAGGACAAAATATATCAGAGAATTTTAACGCCACGCTACATGTTAAATTATATGAAGGATAATTATGCAAAAGAGAATTTTAACCCCGCGTTAGATGCTAAATTATATGACGAATAATTATGTAATAGAGAATTTTAACGCCGCGTTACATGTAAAAATTTAGGACAAATTATATCAGAGTATTTTAACGCCACGTTACATGTTAAATTATATTACAAATAAATATGTAACAGAGAATTTTAACCCCGCGTTAGATGTTAAATTATGTGACGAATAATTATGTAATAGATAATTTTAACGACGTGTTACATGTTAAATTTTAGGACAAAATATATCAGAGAATTTTAACGCCACGCTACATGTTAAATTATATGAAGGATAATTATGCAAAAGAGAATTTTAACCCCGCGTTAGATGCTAAATTATATGAAGGATAATTATGTAACAGAGAATTTTAACGCCGCGTTACATGTAAAAATTTAGGACAAATTATATCAGAATATTTTAACGCCGCGTTACATGTTAAATTATATGAAGAATAATTATGTAACACAGAATTTTAACCCCGCGTTTGATGTTAAAATATATGACGAATAATTATGTAATAGATAATTTAAAACCGTATTACATGTTAAATTTTATGACAAATTATACCTGAGAATTTTAACGCCGTGTTACATGTAAAATTACATGACGAATGACGAATAATTATGTAACAGAATTTTAAAGCCGCGTTAGATCCTAAATTATGTGACGAATAATTATATTACAGAGAATTTTAAAGCCGCGTTATATCTTACAATAAAATGCGAATTTTATTATAATTAAGTCATATTGTATAGAAATGAAAGAATATTTGCATACACCAGCTGTATATACACTTGCACATTAAATACGCAACACAATACAAACATATTTAATACTTAACAGAGCTAATTAACATTTATTTTCTGTATTTAATGTAAAATTAAAATTTATTTAAATTATGACGGCGTTTCATTCTATTTTACATAAGAATAGAAAATTTTCGTTTTTGCCTATGTATAAAGCTTCACAGAGAGGACATATAATATAAGATGTATAGATTAGTTACCTTGAGATTGATTTGGTGGTAGGTTTCCTTGTTCCATGTCGTTTGGTGGTGGGATGTGGTTCAAGGTCATGGGCTGTGGTATCTGGAGCTTCATGGGTTCTGGAGGTGGAATACTCTCTAGAGGTTTCGGGTCAGTCATCGAGTTTGGGGGCATAAAAGACATGTGTGGTCCGTTGTTCGGACCGAAGTTGGTGCTATTTGGTCCGAATGGTGGCCGAGATCCGAAATTGGGACCAAAACGCATATTGTTCATAGAATTCGGTGGACCGTTATTATTCATGGGGTTGTTGAACGGGAAGTATGGCATTGGATTCGGTCTTGGTCCTCGAATGTTTGGTCCGCACATATTCGGTGGCATCGGACCCGGACCACATGGACCGTTTGGTCCCATAAAATTCGGTGGCATATTGAAATTAGGAGGTCCATTCATAAATGGCATCGGAGGCATGTTTGGACCCATTAGAGGACCCGATCCCATATTTGAACCTGAACTCGAGTTTGGTCCCATGTTTGGTCCCGGAGGCATATTAGGATTTGATCCCATATGTCCCGGCCTTATTGGACCTGGACCCATAGGACCTGGCATCATCGGTCCAGGGCCCATCGGATTATGTACCATTTGGCCAGGACCCATTTGTCCCGGTGGCATTTGACCTGGTGGCATTTGTCCTGGTGGCATTTGTCCTGGAGGCATTTGCCCTGGAGGCATTTGTCCTGGACCCATTGGTCCGTGGGGCATAGGACCCGGTCCCATTGGCCCGAAACCCATTGGACCTGGACGCCCGGAACCCATCGGAACCGAATTTAGGGGTCCAGGACCCATACCTCTAGACCCTGGACGTATTGGTGCATCTGAACAATCGTCATCACGAGAATTATCATGAGAATTATTTTCAGGATCATATTCATCATTGGAAGAATTCCCTTCATGGGACTGCCAAGGGTTATGGGTGTTGGGAGGCGGAGAGTTTTCATCGGGAGGTCTAACTGATATTTGCATCAAGGGTGGAATATTCATAATCTTTTTTCTATCTTCGATAACGGGTGTGATAGGACTGTGTGGTCTCATTCTGCTTCTATCACTCCAACGACGATGTCGTTCTCTGAAACAGAATATTATATATATGACTGGCTGTTGCGGATGTTTCAACTGCAGGTGTTTGTAATGTTAGTTTCAACAAGGAAATCATTTATAAAATTTCAGTTTTTAATTCATATATATTATGATAGCTGTGCTCACAACTTCATTCCAGTATGTTTTTAAATATACATAGACTAAGTCACCCCTTATACCATCCGCTATATGCATTTGGAAGCCCTGATATAATTGGTTAAGCCATTTCAGAGATTACCCGAGACAAATGGACAGACTGAAAATTTTGGATTTTTTTTTCTATTTAATTGCTGTATATACAGTAGAATTATATACTTTCATATGAATGATGCTTCAATTCTATTTATATGTACAAATTCTGCATTTATAACACTTCCCTTGTGAGTAGAGTTATAAATGCAGAACAGTAGAGTGTGTAGAGTGATGTTTAAAATCCTAGTATTAACAAAAATAACGGTCACTCAACTATGACTATACAGAATAATGATATAGTGAATGTATTGTTGTCTTTACAAAATGACTTGTATTGTAATGACAATTTGTTAAGTTCTCACAAATTAAATAATTAAACGTTAAATAGTAATAACTTGAATAAAATTGTTAATTGACTAATGATTTAAAAGAATTCTTGTTACTTAACCAAACGAAAGAACCCAAATGTTTCCAACGTCAATGCTTATTTAAATAAAAATTTGATTAACTCTAACTTTTAACATACCTCTGTCCTGATCCTCTGTCTTGTCTTCTGTCATTTGGAGTGTGATTGTAGTGATCATTTATCTCATGATCCGTTTCATCCTTCTTAATAATTATTTCTGGCTTTGGCCTCTCTTCCTCCTCAATTCTAGCTTTTTCCTCACTTTCTTGCTTTTCTTTGGCTTCTTTCTCTTCTTTTTCCTTATTTTGCTTTTCCAGCAGAGCTTTGTATTGACTCATAAAACTACCATCATTTGAAAATATATTAGGACCTGCATCTTCATTTGTCACAGGGCTGTAATAAATGACCATATATTTAACAACTGGTTGCCCTCAACCCCCTTCCGAAAAACAAATCAGATTAAGATTTAGTAGTTGTTTACAAGTAAGAGTTGCCCATGATGTATTAAGTGAATTGGTTTAGCAAAAGAATCTCCATTTCCCATAAAAATAATGTCTATATTATATTTATTTCTCCACCTGTTTTACGACTATCGTTAATTAACTGTAAATCTTAGGAAGATTAGACTAAACCAGTACAGAGAACCAACTACTTAATTGAATACTAAAACCCAAATACGAATATCATAAGAATGTATCCTTCATTATGTGATGAAAGCATCTAATAATAAAAATGTATACTTGGATAATTTGGCTTGAGCCGCTAGAGCTGCAGCTTGTTTCTGTGCCTCTAGCTTTGCTTGAATCTCCATCTTCTTCTTTTCGATAATTTGCTCTTGTTTTGACATTTGTGCCCATCTTGTACTTAGGGCCGACTTATTTTTATTCTCTTTAAAATGAATCATTATTATACTTTTAATTATTAACTCAAGAAATGAACTACACTGATACTTTTCAATTTCAGCCTTTTACATGATACATCTCGCATTTCTGATAACGCACAGATAAAACAAATAAAATATTTGAAGTTTGGCAAGTATGAGCACAGATAATATATAAATTCACTACGATTCCGGGAGCAATTACAAGATACGATGTATTTTGGTTTGAAGGGCACGGCACAGGACCAACAGTGCTGCCACGTTGTGGTGAAGTAGGAACTTATAAATTGTTTATGATTCATATTTTTCGTTTGGTAAGTTTAGAATATTTAGGAAAAATATAAGAAGTAAATTATGATTCTATTTTATTTATTATTATTAACATTATCCAATCTAAATCACTACGTCATTAAGTATTTGTGGTAATGACTTTTAATAATATAAATATATTTACTCCATGTATAATGGAAGTTTTTAAGATTCAAAAGAAATATACTATTTTTCACTTATTAAATCAAATTAATTAGTACATTAATGAGAAGTACTGAATTACTGATTTCATAATAACGAAGAGGATAACAGAATTCTCTTTTTTAAGGAAATATAATTTAAGCAACAGCTTGCAATTAGTATTATTATAGGGTATAGTATATCAAGTATCAAGACAAACTTAACCATCTTTTAAAGTATTTTGTTTGTGCCAGCCATAAACAGCTGATCTAATAGGATAGTTACTAAATTTTTTGTAACCAACTGATGCTTATATATCTTAATTAATCTTAATCTGATAAAAATGAAACAGCAAACATCATTGCATATTATTCTTTTTATATTTTTTTCTCAGTTTAAATGGAAAATACAATTTCATTTATTTTATAATGTTGTCATTTATTTATTGTAAACAAATATATTATAAAAGATTTACATATTACTATCAAAACAAAATATTCACAAAATGGCAGACTAACTAAACAAATAACTCAGCCGTCCCTTCGAGCATGCTAACAATTGCATATATTTGAGCTAAACAAAAAAGTTTTGGCACTGATCCAACAATTCAAATTAATAATGATTGCGTAAATGCACATTGCAGCAACACTTACAAACTCAAAGTTACACCAGGTCTACATAGATTTTGAATAGGTACCTTTTTCAACACACCCACCACATCCCCCCTCCGGTCTAGTGTACTTTGCATTGACTTCATAATCTTGATTAGATCACACAAGGCCAAAGAGACATCATTTGACTATTGTCTGCGTGGTAACTGTTAACTATTAGCCGCCTCGTTAATCAAAGACTTAATTAATTAATTATTATTATTAAAAAAAAAAAAACAAAACTCTCGCTCCGTTCATAACAATACAGATTCCATTGTATGGATAAAATCAACTCAATCGCGATACGTACAAACAAATCTACACAAATATATATTTATATATATATTTATTTATTTTTTAAAGATAAAAAAGTACCTCTTCACTATTCTGCATTACCCTGCCTTAACAAAATAATATTATACAATCGTAGACAGTTGGGAGAAATAGATAAAAAAAAAAATAATTACAATAATAATAATAAACATAAAAGCAATGGAAGAGGACGTGAGCAAAAATAAATCACAAAAATATTTTAATCGTTAAAGCTCTTTCGAGCGACGATCAAAAACAAAACTAATTTTACGAGTAGGAGATAGATACATTAAAAAAAAAATCAGAGCCGTCCCCCCTCCACTGTTACATACAAGACGCAGTAATGCCGGTGAATATAATGTTATAATTCATAAATTGTACCTATAATTTGTTTATAATCTAATTTTTTTTTTACATTTTAATAATTTAAAAAAAAATAGTTGTAATAATAGTAGTAATAATAATAATAATAATAATAAAAGAGAAAAAAAACCAACCAGCACTTACTTGGTCGATACGAAAAAAAAAAAAAAAAAATTTAATATCCATATTTTATTTATATATTTTTATTTTATTTTTTTTTGTGTATTTTATATTTTGATGAAATATATTTAAAAGCTAATTAACGTGAGCCGATGTCAGGATTCATAGCGTGTCGTCGTCGGCCCGAACGAGTACGCGGGGAGGAAAACAAAATGGCCTCCCGCATCCCGCGCTCTAATCGAGCCGTTTATAAACAATTCTATACACAAAAAAACATTACCACACCGTAGTAGTCAAGTACGTTGTACATTTATTTATAACGCAATGATATTTCGTTGGGCACAGGTTATATCTCAGCATCGTTTGGACCGCCGCCGGAGCCTTCGGACCGACTATCCCCCCCCTCCCGTTATAGAGAAAAGAAAGATAAAAAAAAGAAAAGGATACCATCACATTAAACACCCCATAACGCTACCGCACGTATCTATTTACACATTGTATTCAAGTTGTTCGTTATAACGACAGTCTCGAGATCGCCGCCGGCCCGGAAGCTCGACGGCGGCCATTTTGTTTTAATTTAATTTTTTTTTTTTAAATTTAAATTTTACTGTACATCAAATTTACAATAACGTTCGATCTATAATAGTCAAACTCAACACAATTTTTATTTTATTTTTACATCTAAACAAATTATGTATCGTCTTTACGCCTGCCTTAGTACATAATATCAGTTTATATTAAGTATAATTTGTTATAATTGATACGTGACAAACGCGCAGCACGATATATATATATATATATATATATATATATATACAAACACATATACAAATATTAATGTATACATACGGCGTTAACACAACCAGACTGACTCCTTGAACTAGATTATACAAAAAAAAATAAAGAAAAAAAAATGGCAAATTAATTATACACGAAAAAAAAAAACTTTAAAAAGCAACGCATCCATCACGTAACAAAACATACAATATACATTTGGGGGAATTAACATTACTAGTAATAATATATCGCTAACTATGATGATTTTATATAAAAAAAAAAAAAACAAAACCTGACGTCACTAGACAGTAAACATTCTTTACAAACGGACAACGATATTAAATTGAGATATTATCGATTTGTATATATATATATATACATATAAACATATATATATATATATATATATATACGTCTGTCCATCCGTCCCGACCAATAACATAAACGGTAACAATCGATAGAAAAATTTCCATATATTTTTTTTCATTTCAACTCCATTTTGTGACACAGTACATCGGATTGAATCGATTACAAGGAGATGTATACACATGATATATATATATGCTATAAAGTGGCGTGCACACTGTATTTATGTATGAATGTGATTGATGCACTTATAAACACTTATAAGCACTTATAAAACACCCGGAAATAAGTACGTAGTATATACAAATCTAACGAGATGATATTTAATAATTTTATTTTTTTCCATCCAGTGCAATCAAAGAATATGGAATGCATATTAAATATTCACACTTTCAATGATGAGGGCAGAGTAGTTTAAAAAAAAAAATTAATAATTATTTTACGGTATCATTACAAAAACACAATCGTCACTTAAACTACTGGTAACAATAACATTTTCTCTTCTTTAAAAAAAAAAAAAACACCAGTTCCGTTCACGTTGAACCGAAATTGTTTTTTTTATAATCACGACAAGTCCGGGGCTAGCGATTACATTACATTAAAACCGATAATCTTGAAATACATTACATATTAATAATAATAAAAAAGATCAAATAATTTGAGAAAAAAAGAAAATAAATAAGGAAAAAAAAAAAAAAAAAAGAAAAATAATAAATTAAAAATCCAAAGTTTTAATTAACTAATATCATGACCATAATATTGAGCATTACCATGAGTAAAATGATATAATATAACAACAAACGTGTTCGCGAAACGGAAGGGCACTTAAAATTGACCGTCCCCGATGCATGATGCATCGTTACGTTAAAATAATTGAGCATGCGTGGTGCATCGTTAAGTTAAAACAATTGACCGTCCCCGGTGCATGATGCATCGTTACGTTAAAACAATTGACCGTCCCCGGTGCATGATGCATCGTTACGTTAAAACAATTGACCGTCCCCGGTGCATGATGCATCGTTACGTTAAAACAATTGACCGTCCCCGGTGCATTATACATCGTTACGTTAAAACAATTGACCGTCCCCGATGCAAGAAGCATTCCGTTAAAAAATTGACCGTCCCCGATGCATGATACATTGTTACGTTAAAACAATTGACCGTCCCCGATGCATGATGCACCGTTACGTTAAAACAATTGACCGTCCCCGGTGCATGATGCATCGTTACGTTAAAACAATTGACCGTCCCCGGTGCATGATGCATCGTTACGTTAAAACAATTGACTGCTTAATTTTGTAATTAAAAAAAAACACACCGTTATTATTAATTGACAGTTCAAAAAAGCAAAACCAACCGATCCAACATCACCAAACAACGAGGTTTCGTAAACCGTTAATTACACTATTCAAAGACACAAATATATATATATAATTTTTTTTATAACAAATAATGTATGTATGTATGTGTATACAATTTTATCGTGACGTTTGTTTGCTTTTAAAGGACATTATTTCTCTGACAGTGACAAGTTTTTTGGATATGCAAGCATTTAATATAATAATTTATCTCTAAACTGCGTAATATATTAAAAAAAAATAATTAAATAAACAAGTAATAAATTCGTACTCCACGGACAGACAAGTATGGACAACATTTTTTTTTAAATATAGAAATCTATTTCGCACATCCGTAAACGTGTCACTGACTGGCAATAAAAAATTAAAAAAAAAAAGGAATTTGAGAAACACGGTGGACTCGCAATCTTTAAAGAAAGATAAAAAGAAAAAAAATCAGAATCACTTAACGCTAAATCATTTTCGAAATATGGACGTCAGTTTCAGGACACGATAAAAGAGACGGCTTCATACATAACGTTATATGGAACGAGTACTTCTATATATCAAAGAATTTTATACGGAGCTACATTATAACGACGGATAATAAAGTATGAAAAGGACAAAGTACTCCGTTAGAAAGAAAAAAAAAATCATTTTTTTTTAATTGTTTGGAGGGGTTGTACCGTAGGGGCTGAGATAATCTTATTACTAGTGGATGTTCAACACTGGCCGGTTGTTTAGCGTTCTAAAAACTAATGTTATATATAATAAAAAAAAATGTATTTAATAATTTTGGCAAAAATCTATGACAATATTCGCTCACGAAACGCGCCCGGTGGTATTATTGCCGCATCCGATAGATACCATTAACGTAAAATCCGCATTCCCTTTGTGACACAAAACGAGCTACAAGATAATAAAGAGCCGCATTCAAGACGTAAACGAGCAACGAGATGGTAAGGAGCCGCATTCAAGACGTAAACGAGCAACAAGATGGTAAGGAGCCGCATTCAAGACGTAAACGAGCAACAAGATGATAAGGAGCCGCATCCAAGACGTAAACGAGCGGTACGATAATAAAGAGCCGCATCCAAGACTTTAACGAGCGGTACTATAATAAAGAGCCGCATCAAAGACGTAAACGTGCTACAAGATGGTAAGGAGCCGCATTCAAGACGTAAACGAGCAACAAGATGGTAAGGAGCCGCATCCAAGACCTAAACGAGCGGTACAATAATAAAGAGCCGCATCCAAGACCTAAACGAGCGGTACGATAATAAAGAGCCGCATCCAAAACATAAAACATTCCAACGACAATAACACAACCAAGTCCACACGGAACTAGAAGGCAATTTAAAAAATAATAATAATAATAAATTCAATTATTACACTACCCATATTAAAAAAATGTAACAAGAACGCGTTATAATATTCTATATATACAAGGCGGCGCGGGCGGGCGAGACGTCCAACACTCAATAAATGGATGGATTTTTAAGCTAAAAAAGGAGACGAGACGAAAGCGCGTCATTTAATAATAGACGGTTACAATTTAAAGGACAAATATATTGACTTTAAAATTGCAAAATGCAAAATTGCAAAATTGCAAATTGCAAAATTGCAATTGCAAAATTTCTCACAGTCGACCCTCACCCTCGCGATCATAAAACAATTATCCAGGAAACTTTACTATGGCAATATTTATTTATAAGCAAAAAATTCACTTGGACAAGACAACGATAAAACATGAGACGGAAACTTTTTTATTTATTTTTTTACAAGTTGAATAAAAAGTGGACGAACAGACATCTAAAATTGGACTATTATGTACTTAGTTAATATATATATAATTCAGATATTTACACTATAAAAAAACCAAATCGATAAAAAAAATTGGAAGGACCTATGTATGTATGTATGTATGTAGCTTTTGCAATCGTCTTGATCCTTCAACTACTAACAATAGCAAATAACATTATCATACAATATTAAACCACCATCGTGTGTATCCGCTTTAATTCAAACATCTATTCGTTCAACTAAAGCGGGACACACACTCGCGGGTGGCATCTGGTAAAAAAATAAAGTTTGATATACATTAAATACATGTAATGTCCGAAAATATAATTAGCTAGGTTTATTTTATTTTATTACTTTTTTTTCCATTAAATTTATTATTATTTCCATAAACGTCTCTTAAAAATTCATTATGGGCCCTCATATCCGGTATAACGCGTCGTTTTCTTTTCCAAATATTATTTATATCTTTCGTAAAAAAAGTAATGGAAGAAATCTCTAAAACGTAAAAACTAAAAACAGATATATATATCGCATTTTAATTTTTTTTTCGTTTTTGTAAACTAAATAATATTCTTCTCATCTCCCCTTTCCCCCCCTTCAATTCAACCGAACAACAATACATACACCAAATTGTCAGAAGGCTATGTGTGTACAAATACTTATGATATTATAATATATAAAAAACACGCGTTTTTTCTTTTTTTTTTTTTCAAAAAAAAAAAAATCGCAATTTTAAATCTTTTCTTTTTTTTTTTTTTTCTTTACACAAAATTTCACCAACAACCACCAACCCACCAAAGGTGACTCCGATGGTCCGGTCCGTTTTAAGTTTTTAAGGCAGCATCAATAGGAATCTCGAATAACGGAAGCTTATAATACCTAACTGTAACTGTAGTAGTTATTATAAAATACACACATTTACAATACTGCAATTTGGCTCGCACCGCTAGTCCATATATAGTCCGTGTGTGCACTATGGAGTGTGGTATAGTCCGTACAGTCCGTATAGTGTTAGAGGCACCGGGCGGGCTTGTGCTCACTCGACTGTCAGTACGCTTGGGTCGTGCTGGCGGACGACACGCGCTCCGGCTTCAGGTTACGCTGAAATAGATACATTTTTATATAATATATGAAATAAAAATATAGTAATCCCCCCCCAAAGGTAAACATTCTCTTATAACGCGCACACACGACCCCATATAACGGCGTTATGTACAAATGATATACATTAAACTTTTCTCGTTAAACAGGGGTTTAAATTAAGTAATAACTTCATTTAATTTAATTTTATAACAACACAATTGACACAAAATGTAAAGGTACAAGAAAATTTCGTTAATTTCACAGTACAGAAATATAACGTGAGAAAACCCACATTTACAGAGGGGAAAACACGTGTTATAGGATGAACTGAAACAGCGTAATATGAAAACGTGTTATAAGAGTAGTGAGTGGTACAGGGGGAATTACAGTACTCATCAGTCATATTTAATTCGAAATTAATAATCGATCCCGATCTATAGTTACATCTATAGTTATAGTTTTTTCGATACCTCAAGTATTACAATGGCTAGTGACGTAATAGCCACTGTATCGATAAATTTCACAATAATATAAATATTATCAACATCCTTATTACTTATTATTTATTAAATTAAGACAACGTGCTTTATTTATATGATATTTTTTTTTTTATCAGATTATCAAAACACGTGATAAAGATACGTATCAATCAATTTCATTATCGATAAAATAATATAATTTCTGTGTATTTTTTTTTTGTTTATTTTATTATATTTTTAAAAGAGATTTTTTTTATTAACACTAAACCTACCGACAATTCTTGTATACCTCTTCCTACTGCACGCAGTCACATTGACCGGTAATTAAAAGTTATTTTATTATATAACGCAGGTAATAATGGAAGTAACTAAAAGTAAAGAGTGTAGAAAATATTATATGCATATTATAAGAATTGTCATGTAGTTTGATAACGATATTATAACGTTTAAAAATGTATTAATTTTACAAAAGTTTAAAAACGGTCAATTTGACCGGTACTTGGTAGGTTTATTGTATATGTATAAAAATATATATATACATATAGTTGCATACTTACGGGAAACTCCTTTAAACGTGTAACAGACTTGAAAATATATATGATTAATGTAATAATTTATTTACTTTAGTAAATATTTTTAATATTGTATTGCTGGTTTAAATTATAATTAATTTATTCCAAATATTAAATTATTAAGTGTGCTTCACATATTTTTATCTTTATTATATAATTAACAGTCTAATATACATAAAGTTGCTTCGTCATAAAGCTTCATAGGTAATGTATAATATAAATGTATGTATGTATGTATAATATATTTATGTATAAAATTGGTAGCATTTATTTTAATAACATATTAATAAATGAATAAGCTAAAAAGCTTACTGTTTTAGATTTAGCTTGTTTCAGCTGGTATATATGATTTTCTCTATTACATACTAGCTGTGCCCGTGACTTCTTTCATGCGAATTATATATTTTTTAAATAAAAGTATCCCGACTTACTCCTTTGGGAGACGGATATTTTTTTTTTATTTCACGTAAGTACTGTATATACTTTTATATGCATTAAGTGTAAAGCAAAGATCAGATATAATCATTTTATTTATATGTATAGATGTCACTCTCAGCTGACTATGTCGCGTGTGTGCGTGCGTGCGTGCGTGCGTGCGTGTGTGTGTGTGTGTGTGTGTGTGTGTGTGTGTGAGTACCTACAAACTGCTCATGGTAGTGTATACCCGTACTGACCCAGGATCAGGAACAGATACTGATAATTTATCAGCTGTTTCTGATGTGTATGCGTGTTCCGTGTGTGTGCGTGACTCACCAGCTGTTCCTCCTCCTGTGTATACCTGTGCGTGTTCGCGTGAGACAACGGTTAGTCCTGCCGTCTATGCGTGCGTATGAGTGCGTGACTCACCAGCTGTTTCTGGAGGTGAATGAGTGCGTGTAATCGTGCACGTGTGTGTGTGTGTGCGTGTGTGTGTGTCATCAACTAATCCTAACGGTTTACAATTGCCCGGATGTGTGCGTGTACTAACCAGCTTGTCCTGATAGTTTATGATTGCCCGTGTGTGTGTGCGTATACTAACCAGCTGGTCCTGATGCATTACAAGTGTCAGTGTGTGTTTGTATGTGTATGTACAAACTAGCTGATCCTAACGGTTTATTGCCCGTGTGCGTGTACTAATCAGCCGGTCCTGATTGTTTAAGAGTTACCGTGTGTGTGTTTGTGTGTGCGCGTGTACTTTACGAATGTTCCGGATAGTTTACACTCACCCGAGTGATTGTGTGCTTATTTATACAAATCAGATGGTCCTGATGGTTTACGAGTGCCCACATGTACGTGCGTGCGTGCGTGCGTGCGTGCGCGTGCGAGTACTCACCAGTTGGTCGTACTGGTGCACCATCCTCTTGATGTGGTTAAGTTTTCGGTGTAAGTAGTTGACGCGCCGCCTCTCCCTCTGGTAGTCGGCGTCGTTTCTCATCCTGTGGTACTCCTCAACTATGCGCTGTTCTATGCTCTGTGAATTATAATAACACATACTTGTAGCTATGTACAACACACTCAACAACGCACATTATTTTTATTTTCATTTAACTATCAAATAAATGTTATATTGAAACATAATTTATTTTAAAGCCCGCATTGACAAACACAGACATTGACAGATAAGATAATTGCGCAAGTTACAGTAACGAAAACAATGAACCAATATCGATTGCAACACGAGTGCAGTGAATAGGAAAAAAAAATTAAATATTTCTCAAGACATTTTAGTATAAAATAATGGTTTTTTTTTATTAATGTATTGGCGGGACCTTGAGGCGCGAGCTTGGCATTGTAACCTTTAGACGTAGCGGGCGACCTTGCTTTTTACGAGGTTTAAAGATTGGTTGGTTGGTTGGTGCACTTTTAAATAATACATTTTATACTTTCATAATCTTGTATTAACATTAATAAATGTATATTACTATTATTATTTTGTACTATAATACCATATTTGAATACTTTCTTAAAGGTCGTCTGAAAGAAATCGATACTTGACGATAAAGACGCCATTTTGATTTTGATTTTGTTCCGTTCTTTTCAATGTAATTTTTTTTTAATCTGTTTCTATTCTCTATTTCTACTGACTTCAATGGATAGTATTTTATACCTCCAAAATCAAAATTAGAAAATCCCATATAAATATTTATTATTTATATAAGTAATAATATATTGCACAACTTTGTATCTCTCTTTGTTTGTTTGTTCTTTATTGTTTCTAGTGAGGTTCAGTGACATTATATATACGATAAGGTATAATAACAATGTAATGAAACATTTCATAAGTGAGTTTGATATAGTCACATATGAGTAGATACTTATTACTCTTAAACATTTGGGAGACCGTTTTTTGTGTTAAGTTGTCTCCAGAATGCGACGAGATAATTAGCTAAAAATTTTCTCATGTACGTTTGAGCCGAACGCGGATATTATAGCGAAAACAGATTGAAAAAATGTTCAGCCATTCAAAAGTTATCAAGAAAAGAAGAATGGAGAGGTGCTCAGCTTATAGCTCCAGGATCCTAGTATGTATACTTACAATGACAAAAAAAAATAGTATCATTATAAAGAACCTCAAGAACTGATCTTAACAGAAAATAGTTTGACGAACAAGATCATAAATACACTGTCTCCGTCTTCCTCTACACACATTAACCATAACCCAAAGTAGTGTGATATAGTACCCTGTGGTGGGGGCTCTTGGGCTCGGCGCGCTGCAGCTGCTGCTCGAGGTGCGTGAAGAGCGCCGCCACCTGCGCCACGCGACCGTACAGCGACTGGTACTCGGTGTACAGCGACGAGAACTCGCTCTTGTACGCGCGGCGGGTACTCGAACTCGTTATTGGGGGGTACTGCCTGGAATTACAGAGAAAACATCAAATTAATAGTATTATTTCATTTTATTTTACTAAACAGAGGGTCAAGGGTCAAAGGGATATGGGGATGAGAGGAGTTGCAGCTGTGAGGGATAAGAGGGATAGCGTGTATGACATGGGGATAAAAGGAGTTGCAGCTCTACCGGATAAGAAGAGTGAATGAGAGAAAATAGGATGTACCCTCACTAGCTATAGTGGAATAAAAGGGGAGAATGATTAACTGTCTTCTATTCTTCGATTAAAATACTTTTTACACTAGAACAATTAATTGAGCTGAGCGTAAGCGAAGCTCTTAACCGTTTGGGAGGCCATTTTTTGTGTTTAATTGTCTCCGGAATGCGGAATGAATCCTTGAAAAAATGTTTAGACATTCAAAAGTTATCAAGAAAAGAAGAAAGGAGAGGGGATCAGCTCAACATCCGCCAACACCAGCGCACGTTTGGCGGATCCTAGTATAATATTATAATAATTTAACATTTAATATTATTTCACTTACCTTTCAATGTCCACCAGGTCAGTGGTATTATTCTCCTCGGGGGCGGACGTTAAAGCTGTATTTTCTAATGTTTCAGTTGTGATGTCTTTTACTGTGAACGACAAATCGTATAGTAAATTGACTTAATCTATACAAAAATATTATTATTAGTATATAAGTATATGTTACCTGTGATACTAGTTTGTTCTACGGGTGGACTACTCCTACTGAAGCCGTTGGTTTTGAGCGGACTCGGGCAGAGATCCTTAACGGTTGTGAAGTTTAGAGTATACCCGTTGTCCTTTTTAACTGTAAATAATATTATAAACATTGAAATATATATGATTTGTGTGATTATTCTCAGTGCAGGATGTATTTAGAACCCCCGCAGCCTCGTTTTAAGTCGGAGACTGTCTACAGAAGAGATTAGTATGATAACTATGATATCAAACAAAACAATCACTAGTATAGATTCAAAGTGAAAAAAATATATAAATAAATAACAATTCTATTCTATTTTAATTTAACTATATATATATATATATATATACGTATATATATATATATATTTATTGTTGCTGTCATAGCTTAATATTAGATGACATGAAAACATATATATCTAACAGTATAATAATAATATTGTTATATTGTTTGCCAACTATTAGTAAACATGTTGTGAGGAAAATGACTACTGAAGATTGTAGTCATTATATCATTGTGGAGAAAAAACATTAAATAGATATATATATATATATAATATTAACCAATCAGATCGTTGCATATAAATGTTATTAAATTTATAAACCAATCAGAACGTTTCAGATATATTATTTATTTACTACATGTACCAAGAACTAACTAGATTAAGTTTAAAAAAAAATTAATAAAAGTATTAACCAATCAGATCGTCTCATTAATTTTGTTTAATAAATAAACCAATCGGAACGTTTCAAATATATTATATAAACGAAAAAAAAAACCTTAATCCCCATCAAGTTGTCACAACTTAATGAATTGCAAATGGCCGCGAGTGACACCGTTAGAGTTAGATAATGCCACAAGGATAATATATGGAACTGAGTCAATAACAAACTAACTAACCTACCAACTTGTCATTTTGCAAGTAAACAAGTGTGTGTATTATTAGTGCAATTTTTTGTGACGTACGGACAAACAACAACATTATATATATATATATATATATATATATATATATATATATATATATATATATATATGACTCCTCAATTTTAATAAATCAAATGAACTAATAAAATGTCTTCATTTTAGTAATTACGTAATGTTAGATAACTATTTTTCGACATTTGCAATAATTTACACTATTGCTTTCAAGGAATTATTGTTACAAATTAAGATTGAAGATAAGATATCTGTCAATTAGGAACTTTCGAGAACGTATTTATCGCTATTTGTATTTTTCGAGAATTTATTTACATCTATTTGGATTTTTCGAGAACCTAGTTACATCTGTTTGTATTTTTCGAGAACTTATTTGCATCTTTTTATATTTTTCGAGAAAACATTTTTCAAATACTATTTTACGTTTACGTTAGAAGACGACTCTTATAATTGATGTGAATAACTCGTTCTTAAGTGTAGTGTTATTAATGACCTACTAGAGACTTGCTTACGAAAAACTTTCTTTTTTTTTTCATTTGCCTTTCTATTCCTTTCATCTCAATTTATATAATAGGGTATTATTAACTAAGATAGATAGATAGATGTACGTTATTACATCCAATTATAATTGTAATGTATTCATCACTGCGAAGATGACTAGTGATGGTAGAAATTCGTCTGTAATTTCAAGTTTGATTTAAAAGTAAATATTTTATAAATAAATTATTCTTTTACGTCAAATTATCGATAATATCGACAGTCGACATTCTGCGACCGCTTCACATAACACAATTATACATATATGTCATTGTTTTGTGTTGACGTAAACAATTAATCATTTAATGTATTTATATTTTTTATGATTTAGTAATATATATATAATCCGTCTCACCGGTCCGTTCGTCCTCGTTGTCAGAGGCCTGCCTCTCCCCGGATGAGGTTGTCGCGTACCCCGAGGATGGGGGTGACGACCTCCTCGAGTGAGACACCCTTTGCTTCTTAACAGGTACCTCCTCCGCGGCTGGAATTAAAATTTACATTCATTGGCGGTCATTTTGGATTTTAGTGAATAGGGGGGATATATATTAGCTGGAATTAACATTCATTGCTCTCACTTGGGTTCCATTTAGGATCTTACTAAAAAAAAAAAGGGGGGAGTATTACCGGTGCGATCATCCTCGTTGTCGGAGGCGTGCCTCTCGCCCGAGGAGGTTGTCGCGTATCCCGATGAGGGGGGGGAGGGCCGCCTGTAGTGCGAGATGCGCTGCTTCTTGGCGGGCGGCTCGTCGGGGCCGGCGGGGGCGCGCTTCCCGGGGGATGCGCGGGGGGAGAGGGAGTTAGCGGAGTCGCTGCTCAGTGGCGGTGTTAGATTTTGAGGTTTCCGCCTGCGGATTGATATGATATAATTATTATAGCAACATTAAAAACTAACTGGGTAAATAAGTTGGTAACCCTAGTTGAATAATTCTACAATTATAATAAACATTATTAACAAAAGTACATTACTACACATAAGAAAACTATTCCGAGTTAAATTAAGAGGATTATAATTATATGACATAATTATGAGAATACGTACACATATATAGATATATATGTATATATGTGTGCACTTCCTGTGGAAATATCTCATTATAGTAATATGATCCGTCTTATAAGCGAAAACAATAATTTCACACAATGTGCAATGTAAGACATACATTGTAACTATTTATATACATATATATATAAATATACACTAGCTGTTTTCAGCGACTTCGTCTGTTTTTTCATAAATTATGTTACATCAATAAAAAAATATATCGCCAGCGTCAATTGAAAACATAAAACTTACAAGTGAATTGGATTATTCCAGACAAAAAAACCATCCCATCTTTTAATACCAAAACAATAGATAACTACAAAATTACATTTAACCAGTAGGATTTTGGGATTTTTATATAAAGATAAAGTTAAGGATATATAAAGATATGTAAAGATGAATAAAGATAAATAAAGATATATAAATCTGACCTCTTGAGCATGCGCTTCTCCTCCTCGCTGAAGAACGGCCAGTCCTCGTTGACGTCGTTCCATATGTGCCTGCGGAGGTGGTAACAGTTGTCCTTCAGCGTACCTATCTCTGGTAGTATCTTGTTTACCATTCCGCGTTCCTTTTCCTTTAGACCCTCTGTAATGTAACATATTATATAAATTATTACATATAAATATATATAATATAAATATATATATATATATATATATATATATATATATATATATATATATATACATATTATAATATAAATATATTATGTTAGTTACCGCTCATCAATCTCGCGTACAGCTCGGGCTTCTTGAAAGGTTTCAGCGCTAGTAATTGTAAAAGTCTTTCTCTGGAAAGGAAAAGAGACGAGTATATATATATCTTTTTCTTTTCTAAATCGTCATAATCGAGTTAATATCAATATGAGTATTCGTAGATTATTTTTAGATAGAATTATTTTTGTTTACGTCATAATTTTCATGGCTTCTCGCTTTCCTTTACTGTGTTATAAGATTCTCTGACTTTACGTGGCGATTAGTAGAGTGATTCATTCGCCAAGGTATTTTTTACTTATTTTTATATAATTTAAAATTAATTATCCAATTATTGGGATAGAATTTAAATTAAGGTGATCGAATCAAGAATATATTTGTATACATGCTGTGAACGCGACTTCGTTCGCAAAGAATATGTAATTTAAAGTCAAAGGTAGCCTAAATTACTCCCAATAATATAATCTATCCGTCAGTAAAAGTTTCGTTAAAATCGGTTCAAAAATTTCAGAGATAAGCCGGAACAAACAGACGGAAAAACTTTGGAATTGCAAACAGACATTTAAATTTCATTTATATGTATATATATATATTAACCACATTTCCCGTACGCGGTTACGGACCGCACACTATCGTTTTGGCGATAACGATACTAAATAAATTTTTATCATTTTTTTCGTAACACACATACATACATACATACGTGTGTCAAAACATTTCGCAATATTTTAAATACTTAAAAACCGATTACAAGTCTGCAAATAATGTAAATATGGCAAAATTTAGATCCCCTCGTACATTCCTATATAAGGCGATACGTAATTTTATTGATTCAGTTGATTAAAACTAGAATACACAAGTTATATAATATTAATTTTACATTTGCATATGAGAAAAACATCCAACTAAACCAAAAAACCACATAAAGCAAAAAGGGAAATACCCCTTTTCTCTCGTACAAGAGCAATGTACTCTGATGGGATTCCCAAGAATTTTATCAAATAAGGTAACTCACTTAAGGGGTCGTCTCGTAAGGTCTGGGTTGGCGGGCGGCCGCTGCTGTGGGGGGTGAGGGGGCGCGGGCGCGGGGGCCGGGGGCTGCGGCCGGGGCGCCGGCGCCGGCCTCTCGACCCTCTCTTGCCTCTCGGGCCGTTCCGGTCGCTCCGGTCTCTCCGGCCGCTCGGGTCGCTCTTGTCGCTCCGGCCGCTCGGGTCGCTCCGGTCGCTCGGGTCGCTCGGGTCGCTCCGGCCGCTCGGGTCGCTCTTGGCGCTCTGGTCGCTCGGGTCGCTCCGGCCATTCGGGACGCTCGGCCCTCTCCAACCTAGCGGCCAGCTGAGCCGCCGCTCCGTTTGTGAACCCGCACGAGCGAACCTTAACACGTCTCCCGATATCCGTTTGGTTGGGTTTTATGACGCGCGTGCTACAGTATAAAACGAATATTACTCTATACTTAATCAATGCAAATATATATAGATAATTATTGTATATTACTTACCATTTACTCTGCTCGGCGGCTATTGTTCTCGACATTCGATCCTTGGTCGCCTCGTACGAGTCGTCGTTGGCCTGGACTCGCATCCTCCTGGGGAGCGGCCCGCAGGACTCCAGGCGCTTCGCCCCTCCACCTCGGACGCACTCGAATGAACCCTGAAATAAACATCGATAACATTACTATAGTAACATTAACTAAATTTCTAATTCTCTAAACTGCTTCTAAGCTTCTTCGATTACCGTGTTTAATAGTTGCTATTAATTCCTAAATGTATATATTGCTTAAAGTTAAAGTTGTCATATAGATTGGTAAATTATGACAAATTAATGACTAACTTAACAAAGATATTATTGATAATTATTCCGTGCCTTATCTCGTTTCGTAACGTTTGTTCTTGTAAAATAAAAATTTCAATATATATATATTTATATCAAGACCAAACACTTCCTCAAACGTAATTATTTTATTATTTATTTATAACTCTAAAACGTTGTTACAAAAAATAATCATTTGGTATTGTACAACAAGCTCTGCCCACGACTTCGTTCGTTAAAATTGTCTTTTAATAATAAAAGTTATTCCCTATAATATCAGTTTCGAACCCGGAACAGCTGGATCAAACAGACAGACTAAATAATAAATAAATAAAACAAAATAATAATACAAGTACCGTATATACTTTCAAATGAATACAGTGTGAAAAGCTTTTTAATTCATAATTACAGACGGACATTCCAATTTTATTTATATGTATGTATATATAAAAGTTCTATACATATAAAAATCTAGTCAAAGTAATTGTTAATACATTTTTGATTATATTATTCAGGGCGCACCGTGTCGAAGGCGTACGTAACACACTCAAAAGAATTTGACGATCTAAACTAGTTGAATCACGGCGACCTACAAATCAAAACTAGTGGACCTTATTGGGGCCCACTATTTGAATCGCGGCGACCTACAAATCAAAACTAGTGGACCTTATTGGGGGCCTACTATTGTATAAAATTTTAGTTTAAAATATATTACATAATAGTATATTTCTTCCTATATAATATATAATTTGACAAATAAAAGATATAATTTGTTATATATAATATATGATAGATTTATTGAAAATAATAATTTATAATCGCGCAAGTGAAATTGACCTTTTAGTTGATAACGTTTATTATAAACACATACATATATATATATATACTAGCTTATTCCCTCCCGCTTCGCTGGGCACACTATTAATTTGGATGTGAACTTAGCAACCTTTGTCATATTATCCGTTGTCATCGTAACCGTTGCTATGGTAACCGTTGCTATAGTAATTCTTACCTCCGCGTTAAGTGTATATCTCTTACAGGATTAAAACTTATCGAAATGCAAAAAGTTGAAATCAGTTGGGATAGCAATTCCGTAAAATCCGTTCTTAGTGCACGTCTACATCACAAAAGAAGTTTTAAAATTTTAAGTTAATCGGACTAATAGTTCGGAGATTTCGTGATGAATCAGGGTGGTAAATCATCTATATATATAAATCACTAGGGAAAAGACATCCAAGTACTATAAACTTATATAATTACACACACACACACATATATATATATATATATATATATATATATATATATATATATATATATATATATATATATATATATATATATATATATATATATATATATAATTACTTGTAATAATTTTACCGTTTCATAACTAACAATGTAAATTATAAACTTAATAAAGAGGAAGAAAAAATATGATAATTAAAAAAAACTGTTATCACACCAACTTATTGATATCAATATTCAAATTTCTTTACAGATTACAACTATCACGTATGTGGATTTAAAATATTAATCGAGGCGATTTGGTTTTTATCATTATTATTAATATAATTAAAGGTTCATGGTCTAAACATGGGATTAATGTTATCTTTAATGAAGAAAAAGATAAAAAAGATAAAAGATAAAATCTACCTGTGGACCCTCCATCTCAGCGTTGCTGT
The DNA here is from genome assembly GCA_918358695.1 of Melinaea menophilus ssp. n. AW-2005. NCBI lineage: Eukaryota > Metazoa > Arthropoda > Insecta > Lepidoptera > Nymphalidae > Melinaea > Melinaea menophilus. The sequence continues at coordinate 12,301,624 of OU911047.1, read as the reverse complement.
TGATGCTGAAGCGAAACGTCGACTCCGCCGTCGATCCATTGCTGCCGCTGCTCGGAGTCGGTATAGAAATTTTCTGAAAAGAAAAAAAAAGATAAAGATAAAAAAATATTAAAGACGTTATCTTTAATTTAAGTGACTACTGTCTTTTGTGATAGCCAGTTCCTTTTTTTTTTACATGTACTTACATACTTTTCCGTCTATATCTATAGATTATATAAATTTTTGATTAATGCAAAATAAACAGTGATAATAATGTTTCGTACACACGTAATTAAGCCGTGTACATACACACATACATCACGATCGCTTATCTTGAATTCAAATTGAATATCAACATGTTTGTATCATTCGTATCGGAAACACGCGACGTTCTGATAAAAAAACATATATGTATATATATACATATATATATTCTACCGAAAAACCAAATATTCGTAATTTTATGTTGTTATGTTACATGACACAAGTATACGTATATGTTTTTTTAATTATATTTGCCAAAGTTACTCCTTGTAGAATTAGTTATCCGCCAGTAAAAGTTCTGTTAAAATCGGTCCAGCCGTTTCAGAGATTAGCCGGAATAAACAGACAGACAGACAAACACTTTTTTTTTTATATGTAAGTAGTAGTTATACTTTCTCATGCATTTAGTGAAATGCTATTAATTTGCAAACAAACGGACACTTCAATTTTATTTGATGTATAGATTTATAAAATATATTAAAATAACAATATTACATATTATTAATAAAAAGAAAAAAAAAAGAAAAGATAAATATTTTTTGTCTTTTACACTTTTTGTTTTTTAAATGTCTTCTTATCTATCTCACTCCGCTCTGTGGTTTAAGGAAAAGTGAACAATTACTCGAATAAGATTACGGAAAACATCTAAACCTATTGTCATCTGATATTTTCGGAATGCACATACATACACCCACACATACATATATACACACATACTTGGACGCTTATGATACTTTGGCAACCCCAGTGTAAATAATATCATCTGAATCATACACATACATTCAAAAATAACCGAGGTATCGATTTTATAATATAATCTTTAATATATTTTATTTGTTTATATTTATTATTGTAAATAAATGTTTTGTTATATACGTGTGTGTGTGTGTGTGTGTGTGTATGTGTAGGTATGTGTGTGCGTATGTAGTTGTGGTTCCATATAAAATATATCAACTAAATCGAAATAACAATTATTCATAAACACTTTCGAAAATATATTTATTATTTTTATTCTAGCATCTTAATTGTACATGTGTGTGTATGTGTATTTGTTTGTTTGTGTGTGTGTGCGTAATATACATAGTTGTTAGCAGCAACTACTTTCATCGCCTGGAATGGCAACGTCGCACCTCGAGGCATACTCGTACGTACGAGCGACCGCCGACCAGCCAGCCAGCGCAAAACACACACACGCTATGCTATATATTTAATGAATTATTAACAACGAGAACGTAATATGCAATTGAAAATACGATATGTACGTACGTATAGTGGAAGCAAACAAACAACTCGACAAACAATACAACACGAAACAAATTAAAATATATAGTAAAAACAACCGCTATATTTATTTTTTTTTAGTTGAAAACAAGTATATGTATAGGTATTGAGTAAACGAACGAGCGGTCGCGTGTCACCTATACGCGTGCCCCCGAGTCGCTCTGAGGTCTCGGAGCTAAGCTCGGTTGACGACATCTACCAGAACTACAATGGCCAAACAAACAATTAACACATTTAAAAACTTAATCTCCGACCATTATTATGCACCTTTATCATAATATATAACAGTACATTTTAAATAATTAATCATATACGCTCTCTTAACGTAACTAGATCCTCCTCGGAGTTACAATAGGAAGTATGATAATACTGATGAACCCAAGGTGATATATTATAACGTTTACTGTATATATAATTATAGACGAGGAGCGCGAGGAAAAAACCCAATACGAGACGAACGCGAAGGCGACGCGGGGGAGCGGGGTGAGCGGCTTTCTCTACGCCAGCGACTCCGGGGGGTATAAAAGGCGCGTCCGAGTGTAATACATTGGCATTCGGCGAGCAGCCGTCTGACCCGCAACATCTATTTCGTACGTCCGGAGGATTTTCAGCATTTTTTTTTCTTTTCTCTAGTCCGTTGTCGCTCTAGTTAATAATATTTTGATACATTTCACGCATGTTATGAGTAATATGATTAGATATACATTTGTAGGTAACGAGTGCAACGCATCGGCAACAGATAGGATTATGTCAAGGTTGTTTGTTAGTTTCATTGTTTTGTCTTCGAGCGAAGGTCGTTAGAGTCTACGCCTCGGTTGGACTTGGACCGGAAAATAGGAGGAAATTCATCATCCGTTTTTTTTTATTTCCAAGGTATTACTGTAATGACTCCGTACGATTAGATTCAATGCGGTATTCGCCGGACCTGCGTCAATGACGTCGGTCAATTCGACGAATATTACATCACCTTTTCGGATTTAAACTAAAAATGTATTAAATTTTATAAGTTGCAAAATGCATTATATTATTAATTTATCGCAATTTAAATGTCGTGAGTAACAACGAAATAACCCCAAGGTTTTCGTTGCTTACCTAATTTTACACCGAGCGGTAGGTACGCGGCGGTTGCGAAGTGAGAGGCCAGCTGAACCGGTTCCGTTGGCTTCGAGATATAATTACAAAACATCCATCCATCCATCCATCTATCTATGTATCATTTTGCTTAAGCAAAAGTTGTTTTATCACCACTTTATAACATATATATATATATATATTGTTGTTGTTAATACATTCAATTCAACCCGGACCCAGCCCGAGCCAGTTAACGTTTTGTATCTTATTGACGTAACGTTGTGGAGGTGGCGAGGGTCGCTCAATAGAATATCAACTTTATAACAATACATATAGAATACATAACAGGTTAAAGCGATATCGGCGCACGTAAGCAGTGAACGATAATAAATAAGTTCTCAACACGCATAGTAGCGGGAAATCCACGCAGCTGGGCTGTGATCGCTCTTATATATATATATATATAAATTTGTATTTTTAACACTATTCTGTCCGTGTGTATAACCTATCACAATAAACCAACACTACAGTAATTCAATAGTAATTTATTTTATGTTCATAGCTCGCTTCCATTTATTTATTTACAATGATTACTACTTCGTATTATCGTTTTATAATAAAGTGTAGAAATAATAGCATTCATTTGATCATTTCAGAGATAATAAATATATAATACTCGATAAGATGTCTCTTGGCGAGAGTACAAATAGATTATTAACATGTAGGTAGTTCGATCTAGTGTAGTAGGAAGAAAAAAAAAAAAAAAAAACTACTATTCAAACAATTACTAACGGTAGTAGTCACTTTCATATTTAAAGGCAAAGTAAGTGGTGGCCAGTTATTCGTGAGATTTCTACAATACTATTTGCATATTCACCGACTTTCTAATGGCCGTCTGTCTGTCTTGTCGCAATCGTTCGGTTTTGGTTAGGTAACATCAATTCATTTAATTCTACATACTTTATAATATATACATATACAGATATATGTATAGGACATATATATTTATACTAGATGTATTTGCGACTTCGCGAGAAACATGTGATTTTTTTTTAATAAAAGTAGCTCAAGTTACTGCTTATGACATCGGCTGAAAGTAAAAGTAATTTTAATATCGGTTCAGCCGTTTCAGAGACTAGCTGGACCAAACAGAGATACGTAAAGAAAAATAAAAAATTAAAAAAAAAAAATGTTATTTTTATATACTTTCATATGCATTTAGTGAAAATCCGTTAATTTGTAAACACAAACGGACACATCAAATTAATACATATATATAAATAAGATTAATACAGGTCGGTTCGGTTCGGTTATATTACGGTTCCAACCAACCAACAGACCATTGAACCAAGGAATTCGAATCGCTCAACGAACATGTTAATTGCAAATATTACATACGTTCTGTGCGTCTGTCTGTAAATACTTCTATACACACAATCAACAGTGCATAAATTGTATATATATATATATACATATCTTGGGTTAATGAACTATAAAATTTTTAATTACTCCACGTACGTACATTACCGATTAGATTACTTCGATAATTATATTGCATATCAAACTTTTCGTCACACGTAATAAGATATAATTTTGAATAATTTAATAATTTTCACGTTAAAGAGAGTACATTTATTACAAAAAAAAAAAAACATCCCTATCTGTATATCTGTCCGTTTGTTCCGGCTTATATATGTAAACGACATTAACAATACTTTCGCTAGCTTATAGCCGATGTTATAATCAATTTATTCATTATAAAAATGGCGAATGGAATCGCGGGCGCTGCTAGTGTATAACAAAATTGCATCAAAATAAATGATTTGTCGGGCGTGTCTCTGAAAGGATTCCATTGCCGTTCTCCTCGTGATAATCGACCGACGACGACCTTCTGACGACGAAGGCCCTCCTCTCACCGAGACGACGATTGCAACCAACTTCGGCCTCAGGTGCCGACCGAGACGCGAGGTTGTATTGAAACCTCGATTTAGCACTAAAATCTTTCTATTACCCAATATATATGTATATATATATATATAAATAAAATTTATACGTCCGTTTATAATTGCAAATGCAGATAAAGGTATATTATATTGGATCGATTTTAAGATAACTCGCTAACATTATTACGAGTAACTTTGGCTTTACTCATATTAAAAAATATATATTTGGACAAACAAAGTCGGGAACACAGCTGGTATATAAAAATTACATGAGATTTTACAATCAATACAATACATTAAATTAATCAATTAATAAAATAAAACTCCTTACGGTGTAACAATTTCATATTAAATTAATTCGTAATTTACTAAATGATTATTAAAAAATACTTTATTTATCATCGTAATTATAAAAAAAAAAAAACAAATTATAATTCCGTTACGTAAACACGTACGTAATTGGTTCAAGAGATAGATAACATTAGAATAGTAATGGTGAAAGTTATCAATTTCTAATGCAATATTTAGTGGACGGAGTCAGTCATTTTGCAATAATATTTCGTGACATGTCAAAAATTTAATAAATATATAAAAAATATTATCTATCCATACATATATATATATATATAAATAAAATTTAAGTTTATTTTCGTAATAACAAATTAATAATTTATTTGTCTGTCTGTAAACGGCTGAATCGATTTTAACAAAACTATCACTATCTGATAGCTGATTTAATAATAAAATTGAGGTACTTTAATAAAAAAAAATCCTAGCAAAAGTCGCGGATATAAGCTAGTATTAAACGTTCCTCAACATACATACTACACAATCACAAAAGTATTTAGATCAAGGTGCGAGGAACGCATTCGAATTATATATATATTATATTACAGAAGAAGAGACATTAATGCTTCGAATAACACTATACATTTATATAAAATATACACTTATTATACATATATTATAAGTATAAATATACTGGTAGTTTGTCGTGATGTTTGTGAATTTAAAAGAAATGATACCGTGCGTATAAATCTAGAACAATCCGGGGACCGCGCCCCCGTAATAAAGGATCGGTGAATAGGTTAATAAGTCATACACACACACACACACACATATATATATGTGTGTGTGTGTTGTGTGATGCATATACTATAAATAAATATGCTAAATAAAGATGCTCCTTATCGTACGAATATTAAATCTGCCTTGAATATTTTTATTACTATATTTTTGTTTAAGAACATATAATTTAACAAAATAAAAAAAAATGAAAGACCTAATAAATTAATTAATTAAAAAAAAAATTAAATAACCTTATTAAAATAAGATTAAAATTGTTTACAAGTGATATTATCGAGATAAAATAAATATTTTCAGTCCCCGTTCCAACAGCGGTATCAATGTCAGTAGATACTATTCAGTATATTCAAGTATAAACACACAAACAAACAAACACAAAGAAACAGTAGCAAGCAAACACAATAAGGGAGACGACAAATCGACTGGGAAACCAATATTGTGGGAGAGGCGAAGTTTAGTGTACTTTTAAAGCGGATATACAAACAAACAGATCCTACCAACAGTTTGATTGAGCTGAGGGTAACCGAAACTCTTAACCCGTTTGGGAGACCTTTTTTGTGTTTAGTTGTCTCCAGAATGCTACGAGATAATTAGCTAAAAATTTTCTCATATATGTTTGAGCCGAACGCGGATGTTATAGCGAAAACAGATTGAAAAAATGTTACAATATGATTAACAATAACGCGAACGAACAGACATTTGAACATATATATATATATATAAGCAAGTATATTTAGATTCAATTTTATTTAGTAACATGCAATAATATCTACGTGAGGTATGCAGTGTCACAGTTTACTTAATTTGCGTACAACTGTAAAAAGATTTCACTTTCTACAAATACTAAAAAAAAACACTAATAGAATTAGTATATTTGAGGTAATCATATTTTTTACACTATAATATATATGTAAAATATAATAAAGATAGATTTTTCGTCATTTATCTTTACATAAAAGGTAATAGATGAAAATAAACATGACATCTATAGGCGACGATTATTTATTAAAGAATACAATATATACTAGCCTTTGCTACGGGCTTCGTCCGTTATTTCGTAAACTATTTTAAATCAATAAAATTTTAATAACTAACAACACAATTCGTCGATTATACAACTTGGAAGAGATTTAAACCTATGTATAAAAAAAAAATGGCGATAAAAAAAATTTAAGATTATCAATCGAGATAAAAACTATCCCATATATTAAGTTGGACAAAACAATAGATATTTGAAATCGGTTCAGTGATTTCAATGATTAATACAGACGAACATCGGGACACGAGATTTTTATATATATACTAGGCTGCGCCCACGACTTTGTACGAGCGGAATATAATGTTTTTTTAAATAGTTAGTCCTTATAACATCAGCTATCCGCCAGTGAGTTCAGTTAAAATCGGTACATCCGTTTCAGAGATTACTCGAAACAAACAGACGGGCAGACAGAAAAAAAAAAAAAAAAAAAGAATATGTAACGTATATATCTTTATATGCAGTGAAAATGCTATTATGTTGCATTTACAAACAGACACTTAAATTTTATTTTATATGTATATAAAATTGTACAACATAGCCTGTGGTGTGACCACGTAACGTAACAGTTGGTTTAACTAAGATCTGTTATATAACTGACGTTGCGGAAGACTGGGGGGGGGGGGGAGGAGAACGATTGCGATCGAGCTGCTTACTTGCTCATTATTTCATTATCAGAAGAAAAAAACTTCCAATAAATAAATAAATATACTAGGATCCGCCAACCGTGCGCGGCGGGTGTTGAGCTGAGCCTCTCATCTTTCTTCTCTTCTCGATAACTTTTGAATGGCTAAACATTTTTTCAATCTGTTTTCGCTATAACATCCGCGTTCGGCTCAAACGTACATGAGAAAATTTTTTAGCTAATCATCTCGTCACATTCTGGAGTCAACTAAACACAAAAAAGGTCTCCCAAACGGTTAAGAGCTTCGCTTACGCTCAGCTCAATAAATACACAATATTTGCAAGTAACGGCAGGGTTGAGAAAGAGCAAGGACAATTAGCAAGTTGCGATTCCAATTCATATTTCATATTGACATTTAAGAAACTTAATTTTTAACGATTTATTTATTTACTGAACGAAGCGAGCGTAGCGACCGGAGCGTTCTACTTGGAGACTTTTTCACATTCTCTGTCACGAATAGGCTTGAAAACTACTTGACGGAAAATTATAAAATTTTGCAATCAAACATTTTTGAAAATGTCATGTCGTTGAGGAATAATCGTCAAAAACTGCTATCTCATTGAAGTCAATGGGAAACGATGAGTCATTACACTGGGCTCGCTTCGCTCAAAATGCAAACGGCAACCGAGATTTCGTGAGCGCAGCGAGCCGAAATTGAGGGTCTGTTGGCGCCGATTGTATATTTTCCACTTTGAATCAATACAAGTAATCACTTGTGTATCGAATGGTAGTGTCAGGACTGTTGATACAATACTTATCAAAATAAGTCGCTCTCCAACTTAAAACAAGACTACGACCGTTCCAAAGGCTTTGTTAAGAACCACACAACATTTTTTTTAAATATAAATTAATTTACCAACTAATGATAATGCTAAAAGCGATTTGTTAATAATAAAACATTAAGTTTGTGTCAATCTAAAACTGTGTTTTGGGGCTAAGGTCATCGCATCGAGACTTGCATACATACATACATATATACATATATATTACCAATACAATCAAATAACTCATTCTTATACAATTGTAGATTACTTTAACACAAATTATGTAATGTTGTCCGTTTGTAATTTATTATTAGGAGCAGGAGCTTTCGTAATACAACCCGAGGCTTGAGGCTATGAATTTTGTCCAGTAATTTCCGGACCTCGTCTTAAAAGATATTACATATTAACACTAAACCTACCGACAATTCTTGTACACCTGTTCCTACCGCACGCGGTCAAATTGACCGGTAATTAAAAGTTTTTTTATTATATAACGCAGGTAATAATGGAAATAACTAAAAGTAAAGAGTGTAGAAAATATTATATGCATATTCTAAGAATTGTTATGCAGTTTGATAACGATATTATAACGTTTGATAATGTGTAAGTTTTACAAAAGTTCAAAAACGGTCAATTTGACCGGTACTTGGTAGGTTTAGTGTTAATTAAAAAAAAAACTATACAAAATGAAAAAAAAAACACGTGAAAGTGAAGAAATAATGAAATCCAATCAACACTTACCACAAAGGTAGCTTCATACTTTTTTTTTTAATAATTACTTCAAAGGTAAAAAGTTTCATACGAATCAAAATAGACACGGACATTTCAATAGTTATGTAATAATGTTGATCGTTTGATTATTTAAAATGTTTCGTAACGAGTTAGTTTTTAGATTCTTTCATTTATATATAAAGAAATAAAAAAATAATTTTAGAATTTTTTTTTTAAGTATATATTATTTTTTTTGTCGAACAATTTTAAAAATTAACAAAATTTTTATATCAAAAATATTTTTCAAATACATATTTAGGTATTTTATTTTTTAATAAAAAAATTTTTAAGTAACTAAATTTTTTTTTATCAAAAATTACATAAAAAATGTTGATCCAAGTATCAAAACTTTCTTTATCGAAAAATTTTTAAGGTAACAATTTTTTTATCAAATATATACTACTATATATATATATATATATATATATATATATATATATATATATATATATATATATATATATATATATATATATATTTCAAGTATCAAAATCTCTATACATATAAAATCATTAAGACCTAGACGACACAAAACCCTGAATACTGAACGTTTCCTCTCATTAGCGTCGATAAATAATAAAGTCGATTAATTGCGAGTCACCTAGCGATTACAATTATCAATCGAGCAACACTGTAGTGTAGTGTCGCAAGCGATTGGTCAATGTCACATTGCACGTAACGTGATCATTATATATACACACACACATATATATATATATATATGTGTGTGTGTATATATATATAATCGATTTCAAATTATATCGATAATCGATCTGTCGAAATTGAGATTATCGTCGCGGATATCGATATTTTATTTGTTTACACATCAGATTACACATATATATATACAAATATATATACTATGATATAACCGTTGTCATAGAATCCGTTGTCATCTCCTACAGGTTTAAAACTTGACGAAATGCAAAAAGTTTAAATCAGTTGTGATAGAAATTCCGTAAAATTCGTTCTTAATGCACGTCTACGTCAGAAAAGAAGTAACTATGTAAAATTTTAAGTTAATCGGACAGATAAATAGTTTCGGAGATTACGTGATGAGTCACTCAGTGAGTGGTAAATCGCTTATATATATGCATATATATATATATATATATAAACAAACAATCAGTAAATAAAGATATCACTTCCTACAGTGTGATTGCATTGCACTAGTGATGTGCACGAATTCAACATACACGTAAACTTTCCCCACTTCAATGTACAAACATCATTATGTCAATCGTATCACGGTTGATACTTAGTGCTTATTTATGACTAAAAGACAGTTATTATTTAATATATATAGACAAAAATAGGACTATGATCTATGATACTGGAGGAAGGTCACGTAAAAAGCATGAGGACCCACCGGAGGGCATGTATGAGGTTGATGTCTGTGGCCGAGGCGAAAGAGGTATATGCAGGGACCGTAGCGTTTGGCGCTCCGTCTCTGGCTACCCCGTAAGGGATATGGCGTGAAGCTAAATAATAAAAATAATAATAATGATCGAATAATACAACCCGAATAAAAGCCTCGAAATTAAGACTAAATTTTAAACCTCTCACTCTTCAAGGTTCCTCTTGAAGATTACATAATAATTTATGATTAAATTAAATTGATTAATACTATTGAATGTATAGTTGTTCTCCAGATATCTCCAAGCCAAGCCCAACCAAGCCAAGCCAAGCCAAGCCAAGCCAAGCCAAGCAAACCCTAGCCCTCTGAATTGGCTAACAATTCACTCTCAATGGGGACAATCATCTACTTAAACACTGTTGAATGTTCTTATCTTTTCAAACGTCTTACATTATATACATATAGTTTGTTTATAGTTATGTACTTTAGTACATAACTATAAACAAACTTGACATAAAAGAAATAAAAAATCAACATTAAACAAAAAGTATTACCTATTTTATACGAATAGCAAAAAAAAAAAGAAAAAAAAAAAGATTTTTTTTTATAAAAACACGTAAACAACAAATAGATAAAGTGAAAGCCGAGTGGGTCACCTGTATTTATTACAAACTCTCTACTAGCTCTACTACTGGCTTGATTAAAATTAATTAAACTACAACAATACATACATACGTAAACAGAGACATTAGTTATATATATACATAAATATATATATATATATATGATGTATGTACTAGTCCTATCAATCGACCAATGGGTATATACCTCTCGGCGCTGTTAGCGCTCGCAAAGTGAAAGTAACCGGCGCCCGCGCAGGTAGCAGCGGTCCCAGTAAGACGACACAGCCGTCCGCATACTTCAACAATTACAACTAGGAAATAACAAACGCTCCCAGTACCATCGCGAACGCGATTTGAACGTATTATAAACATACTAGCTGCGCATGTGGCTTCGTTCGCGCGGAATGTAATATTTTCTTTTTATAAAAGTAGTTCAAATTCATAGTAGTTCAAACTCATAGCATCAGCTATCGGCTAATAAAGGTTCTGTCAAAATTTAGCAGTTTCAGAGATTTGCCGGACCAATAGATAGATAGATTAAAATTTATATATTGTACATATATACTTTCATATGCATCTAGTGAAAAGCTGTTAATTTGTAAGAACAAACGGACACTTCAATTTTATATATATATATAACTATATATATATATATAGTATACATACATATAATAAACATTATTTAAGTATTTAAGTATATTAAATAAAACAATTAATATTCAATAATTTTCAATTAATCATACCGTACATTCATACTCACACACACACACACACACACACACACACTCACACTCACACACACTCACACACACACACACACAGTGGTGACGTCATCGCGCACACAAAAATCGAAGGCTCCTCCATATTTACATTGCAACTTCCGTGCATTTTTTTTTATTATTATTTTCTACGTATAACGACAATTATACATTGAGATGTGATACTTCGAACCGTAGTGTATTTGAGAGATCTTGTTATAATGGATACGGCGAATGTAAACACCATTGTTCCATCACGTGGCTCCGTCCGCTCTAATTATAATCCGATACTACAAAATAATTAGAAATCATTCAATACAAGAAATATATTAAAATAATATAACAATGGATTCATACCGACACTTTTTATGGACGTATGAAATAAATTCCCAAGTACTTTTATTAGTCATAATATATATATATATATATATATATATATATACATATAAATAAAATTTAAGTGTCCGTTTGTAATTAAACTGAATGAATAAAAAAGTATATACATTGCTTATATAAACAAATGTTTTTTATTTTTTTGTTCGTCTGTCTGTCTGTTTAGTGCGACTGAATTCTGAAACGGCTGAACCGATTTCATTAAAACTTTCACTGGCGGATACCCGATGTCATAAGGAGTAAGGCTACTTCTATTTAAAAAAAACATGCGCGAACCAAGTAACGGGGCGCAGCTAGTTACACAATACGAGGAAAAAGTGTCAAAATATTATTTTGTCTAAACTGACTGACAATACCTACACATCAGAGGCGTTTAATACTTAAACAATCAAGACGACCACTGAATAGATGGAGCTAATCACCAAAAAGTACCTCACTTACAAAAAAACTAAACTAAACTAAAAACTAAACTGGTACAATCAAAAGAACTACTTTTAGTTATGTAAATATTTGCTAAAAACTTGAAATTAAAAACACCTATTGGATTTTAATGAACGAAGCGTGCAACAAACGTTCCAGATAAAGGTAAAGATAAATGTAAAGATAAAGATATATATATGCATAATAACAACGAATCCTGTTTTCAAGGTTCGCTATAACGGGTCCATGTGATGTGATGGTGTAAATAAAACCACTCGGGAGTACATCGACCCCGCCGGGGTGGATCAGAACCGTACTCACCTTACACATATAATAATATTATAATGTATGTTTGTATGTATTGGATAATATATATATATATATACATATATTCCATAAGAAGGCTGTCTATATTATCGCGGGCAGAGTCGCGGGTAACTATTAATTAATATTACACACACACATACATACAATTAATATCGAGTTCATCGCACACACATACAACTAAGTGTCATTAATATTCTTTATAACAGACACAATGGTAAGGAAAATTAATTTATCGTTAAATGTACTTTTTACTATTTGTAATTTCAACTTTTTTATTGTTTAATTGACTGTTCAATAGTTATTCTATAACACGTTATAATTAATTATAATTTATATTATATATACGTATAGTTTTTAAGATATATTTACATACATATACACATACATATATATACATATATATCTTTAAAGATATAAAAAGCCGATTAAGTCGCGATCGGAAAAAGCACTTCAATTATATATTTTATTACGAAAAAAAAACAATAATTAAATTCGCAAACAACTTACGAGATTGGACAATTGCAATTATAAAAAAAATATATATAATATTATATTAAAATAATCCAGCCTCTATAAGCGAGGGTACAGAGCACCTGGGAGGTGAAAAACGTAAGCCAGGTAGTTAGTAGCTAGTGGCTACACTACACCGTCCACCGCTGGAACTGTATCTATTTATAGACATCATCCAATCTTATTTACTATTCTCGTCCGAACGCTCATTGAATATTATGCTGGTTGGTTATTATGTGCAAGTTGGATAAACGCCAAATCGTACTCTTAAAAACGCGAGGATAGAGAGATAGAGATATTCGAAGAATAATATTATTGAGCGAAACGAGCTTAGCGAGCGGAGCGTTCTATTGGAGACTTTTTCACATTCTTTGTCATGAATAGGCTCGAAAACTACTTGACGGAAAATTATGAAATTTTGCAATCAAAAAGACACACATTAGGTGAAGGTATTAAAAAATTTAAAAATGTCAAGTCGTTGAGGAATAATCGTCAAAAAACTGATATCCCATCGAAGTCAATGGGAAACGATGAGTCATTTACACTGGGCTCGCTTCGCTCAATACGCAAACGGCACCCGAGATTTCGCCAGCGCAGCGAGTCCAAATTGAGGGTCTGTTGGCTGGCGCTCCTAGTTATTATTATAGTTATAAAGTCGTTAACGAAAAAATTTTAATAAGGAAAAAAAAAACAATTTTTTTTTTTAAAACATTATCAGGCTAAACGGAGGTCGTTTACACGTGATACGAACAAGTGAGATGGAGCCGAGGAGGAGATGTCAAACCGGTTGACGGCGCCGCACCTCCCGGACCGAGGATCGAAACGAGATTAACGCTTTAAAACGGTATTGTATTAGTTTATTGTAACAATAGAATATATATAAAAAAATGGGAATTAAATGGGAATGTCAGGACTATTGACACCATACTTATAAAAATAAGACACTATCCAACTTAAAATAAGGCTACGACGGTTCCAAAAACACCCTCCTGGGCTAAGAATAAAAACACACAAATTTCAGAGACATGTATTCCGATACGGCGATAGTTGCTGATTATATAACAAAATTTATATATAGGAATAATTTCATTATAAATAGTATATAAAAAGGAAGGACAAGTGGTCAAAGTAAATTAAAGATTAAAAAGAAATAATAGAACAAAACTAAACTATTTATCGTCAAAACGAAATCGTTAAAGTGGGTCGCAGTATAATTTCGCAAGAGTATCGAGCGAGGTGCCGCAAGAATTAACTGGTACGATCGAGTCAAGGCCCGAGTCAAGAGTCTACTGCCTGCTTTGTCTATCCGTCCGTCTGTCCGTCTTCCTCAAATAATATATATATATATATATATATATATATATATATATATATATATATATATATATAATTATATATTTAAAAAATTACGTCTCTCCATGAAATAGTATTCTTCCACTTACGACTCTTTGAAGAAAAATAAATAAAATATTCGTATCAAACAAACAAACAAATGAACCATTTTTTACATACATAAACTGTATCGAACTTCCATTTTGGAATGGAGGTACCAATTTTTTTTTTAAAAAAAGCAAATTTTACTAATTACGTAACAATACGCGAACACGTAACGGTGGCATGCGAAAAATCTTACACACACGCACACACCCACATATAAAATACCAAACGAGAATAGTCTTTACATTACATTATATGTAATATTAGTTTGAATCGGACACTTTTTGTGAGACAACATTTCACAGAACAGCACCAACCCAATGACATTTATACTACATACATATAAGGCCAAAGTGCGTATTATGTAAACCGTAAGATATAGGTTCAACTTATTGTTGTATATCATTATTAGATATAATAGCGAGTGATGGTAAAATTACTTTCAATTTTATTTAACGTACGATATAATGTGATATTAGTAGTAGATATTTAAACGATTCCGACGTACGTATAGTTTAAATAATAATAATAACTGGGGCCATCATATCTGAACGGAATGCCCATTCCCAAGCTCTATATCTCTGCCAATTTTCATTAAAATCGGTTCAGTAGTTTTCATGTGACGTTGCTTCAAAACAAAGTTTCCCAAACGTTTAAGGGCTTCGCTTTACGCTCAACTCAAAAATATAATAATAATAAAAATTAAACTCACCCCTTGATTTCCGGGTAGGAACTCTATTTTAGGTTTTGCCAATTTGTCCTGAAACAAACAAATATACATATATATATAATGAGAATTTCAAACGTAAACTATGACGAAACATAAAGACGGACATACGTATAATGGTTAGTGAGTGACAAGTATTGTATTTTAATTACAAAAACTAATGTACGGATGATAAATAACAAGTTCAGAATTGTTATTTTGTTATTCTAGTTTATATTTAAATCTACTTGTTTGTTCGTACAAAAATAACATTTGAAAAACTAAGTAAACCGTCAAAGTCTTCCAATGTACGATTACAATTAATTGTAGTATGTGTATATTCACACTTGTTTATGTGTGTGCGTGCGTGTATGTTGACCAAAGGAAAATGGAGAAAGTGAGAGAGAGAGTATATAAAAGGAAGTTTGATTATAGAGATGAGGAATGATCGTTTCTCGTGGGGATGAAGAGCTTATAACGACGACAAGTCCTTCGTACGAATGTGGATGGTTATAAAAGAAGGAAACAAAGAAATTACAATGATATTGCAATAGATATACGTATGATAAGAGAAGGGAAGACAGTGACTTATTCCTCCGATCCCGAATAATCGGGATGAGAACAGGACGATTATTTATTTATAAGGGATAAATTAAATGAAAGTGTAGTAGTTTTTCAGTTTTATGCTTAGCTACTTGCTCTATTAAATGTAATTATATCCGATTTAGAAAATACACAAACGAAAGAATATATCCCGTGTATCCTGAAACGTATCCCATGTATCCAAACACTTAACAATTCTATTTCCCGTGTAATTAATTAACCTTTGCTAAATAAAACCTGTTATTTTCCATTTGTTTTGGAATATAAAATTTTACGACGGAAAAGGCGTCCAATAAATCTTAATTGACGTATCAACCCGACAATTATCATCAATATATATATATATACATATATATACAAATTACCTTTTAAGTAATTAATAAAAAATATAGATACATACAAAAATACAAACATTATTTTGGTTATATAGAACAAAATTTTTTTTAAATTATATTATTACATCACTAGCCTGTGACCGCGACTTTATACGAGAGGAATATGTTTTTTTCATAAAAGTAGCCAATGTTACTCCTTATAACATTAGCTATAAGCCAGTGAGATTCCTGTTAAAATCGGTCCAGCCGTTTCGAAGCTTAGACGGACCAAAGGAGAGGAGAAAATTTTTTAAACGTTTTTCTTGTCAGTACCGTATATACTTTCACATGCGTTTAGTGAAAAGCTGTTGATTTGGAAACACAAACGGACACTTAAATTTTATTTATATATATAGATAATATGCTATAAAGATTGTAATGGTATACTACATTTAAATATGTATTTTCTGTTTGTAAATACAAAAAAAAATCTTGTCTGTAGGTGTGTACACGTAGGTATAATACGTACCTATTGTAATATTAATGGGAGGGGGGGGGGGGGTTAGTGACGTCAAAAGTCATTACTAATAACTGTTAAATTGTAACTCTTCATTTTAGCTAATATTTAATATGGATAAAAGAATCAAACCCTGAAAACATTCCCTGTAACATTGTTTGTTAGTATTATTTATCAATATATTTTAAGTATAAAATAAAACTTAATAATTTAATTCGTATTAACAGACCACATACATACATATAGTAATTTGATACTTTTATATATACATGTGTGTTTGTGTGTGTGTGTGTGTGTTGTGGAAAATAATATATGACGCAACGGTTCGCGGAGTTCAATAAGGCACCCATTTTGTCGATATCACTTAACAAAGTCATATAACAATGCTAAAATTTCAATGTACAGTACGACGAACTATGAATCATATATAGGGATATGTACATGTATCAACATGCAATAAACACACACACACACGCACACACACACACACACGTCGGCGTATACGGAAACGTCAAGATTACAACAAATTCAATCGCTTCAAAATCGAAACCCCCAAGTATGTATATACTAATAAATAATAAAACATTAAAAATTACAAGACAAAAAGTTTTTAAACAAGTTGGGCAACCAGTTGTTGTGGTGGTTGAGTCGTTGTTGCACAACCCGGCGATGGTCGAACGCGAGAAACATAACTAGGCTGCGAGCGAGCGAGCGCGGCGGCGATGATGATGTAAACTTAAAAATTGCTTTACTTACTTACTACTTACTCACTCACTTACTTAACATTCGGACACGATTTGAAATTGTTACGAGGCGTTCACAAACAGACTGCACTAGGTAGGACCCGGAACTTTATTATTTCTTAATTTTGACTTTGAATCGCTTGTATATCGAATTGGAGCGTCGGGACTATTGATACCATAACGAAATAAAGCCTTCCGTAAAGACACTCCGACCTAAGGCTACAAGGGTCCCAAACACGGGTAGAAAACTAATACCTAATATAAAAATAACATCCGGTTCACAATTAATTAATAATTGATTACATTGTCTTTAATTATAATAATATAACGGAGGCCAACTCGCGCTTCTTAGTATCATAAAAAAACATTTTTTATTTTTTTTATAATTTAACAAATTACAAAATTCCTATATTTTTTTCTTGTATTCGGATGAACAAACAGTAATACTATACTATATTAACTTAATATATCTATATTTCTTAAGTTTGCTTACAAAATATATGTAGAGATAAAAAAAAAACTTCAATTGAAATTCGATTCAAATAATAATATTAAATAATTCAAATTAATTTTCAATAAACGAGACCTTGTGTTGAATTACTTTATTGTATACTGAGGCTGTGTAAGAAAACATTTGACCTCAGAATAAGTGAATAAGTCGGAACTTAAATATACATATATATATATATATAATATTAAATTAAATCTATTGGAGGGCATTTTTTTTTCTATTACCTAACAAGTGGTTCTTGTATCGACTTGGTTAGAGAATTGAGGTTTGTAGGACAAATTTTCTAAATGAGATTTTGTTCGTTTTTTGACTATTAATTTTAACTATTTATATATAGTGACAATTTGTATATGTATGTATGTATGTATGTATATGTTTATTTAAAGTAACATAAGATTAACTGTAAAGAACAAATAATAATAATCAAATACAATGTTTTATATTCTTATTTTAGGTCAATTACCGTTTACAAATATATATATATATATATACATGTATGTATGTATGTATGTACAGTGACATTTTAAAGAAGATTAATCATCAAATGTATCTGAGGTCATAATATATCTTACGGCAATTTTTTTAAAAGATAAGAAAGTGTATAATCTCGAGGCGGGGCCAGAACCGTTTCACGAATCTCGGTCCGATCACCGGACACCGGTGGGCATGGGCGACATACATACATACACACATAAACACATACACACATACATACATACATACACACATTTAAAAATACACTCTGTTATTGTACTCATCTCTGTGAAAGTTGAGAATGAACTAAGACATACAAGTAATATTGCAAAGAATGAGGTTTATTTATTTATTTATTTATTTTTACAATCTCACCTCATCTCTTTTTTACAACCTCATCTCATATTTTTATTTATTTTTTACCATAGGGACGGTCGTTTCCGGCTCGATTACAAAAATATTTTTTTTTTACAATGGTAGATAACAATACGTTCGTTTTTGTTTTAAGATAAAAAAAGAAAGAAAGATGCCTGCAATCAAAAATAAGCGTAGCCAAGCAATAAAAGTGAAGTGTTTTAATGTTATATACACCAGATTCAGAGGTAGTAAAAGAAAGAGAAAGAGATATGTTAGAAGGAGAGCGAGAAGTATGATAAAGTAGCAAAACAATATTTTTAAAAAAAATTACAAGCGAATTTCATTAGTGCTTCTATGTTGTATGGTTGAAATCAATCCACAGATAGCTAATTCGATCGACCGATCATTGAAAACATTGTAATTTCGATCGATAAATTTTTGGATAGGGATCGTTTATTAATACGTCCGTAAAAATAATGACAACCTGTTCTGTTTAAAGAACTGAAAGTCGTCGTCCTCGTATCTAGCTTAACATCGACTATTTTAATATTTGTAAAACCAATTCAATGTCAATTAATTTAATTACGACGTTATAATATTTTAATCACTCTATTGACAAATGTATTTAAGTTTCCATTTTGTAGGGGGCGGGGGGGGTGTAGAACCCCTGGAATGAGGTCCAGAAATATAGTCTTTTTAGGGTGTGTACAACTCCTGAAATCGGGGTAAGAAATAGTCTTTTTTAGGGGGTGTATAACAACTGGAATCAGGGTAAGAAATATAGTCTTTTCTTAGGAGTATTACTCCTAGACCTAGGGTCAGAAATTTATCTTTTCTTAGGGGACATGTAACTCCTGGAATCCGGGTCGGATATATAGTGTTTTAGGGGATAAATAATTCCAGGACCCTATTCCGGGGAGACAGACTATTTCCGTAGACTTTTCGTAGGGGGTGTATAACTCCTAGAAATATGAAAGACGATTATTGAAATTATTTTCTTTATTACTTTTAGGGGGACGCTATCTAGTATACACATTTAAATAAAATTGAAATTATATACGGTACTAACATAAAAAACACAATTTTTATAATTTTTCTGTCTGCTTGTCCTTTTGGTACAGTTAACCTAGGAAACGGCTGGACCGATTTTAACGGGACTTTCACTGGCGGATAGGCAATTTTATAGAGAATAACTTATGCTTACTTTCATTTTAATACACATTTTATTAACGAACAGAGTCGTAGTCACAGCTAGTGTATAATAAAACTAGTAAATGATATTCAATACTCCTTTCAATCAATATTACGTAAATCGGCGCGAGCTAAGTTGGACCTGAATAGGTTGGTTGGTGTCTGGCATTTTGCAAAACCCGTTTACATATAGACATACCTACACATATATATATATATATACAAAATGCAAGACAGTACATACAGGTGTTTAAGTTTTATGTAACTCAAACTATGAGGCTTACTAACAGATCATATATATAATCAGATCATATATATATATATAATTTTTAAATCACTCTACGGGAACTTAAAAAAGGATACTGACATATGTCGGTCGGGAGCGACCAGGTGTCAAGGTTCTGGGGATTGGGGAGAGAGAGAGAGAGAGAAGGGTGCGACGACCTCGGGACCCCAGTTTTAAATACACCCCCCAGGAATAAAAGCGACCATCTCGACATATAATTATAAACAAAAAAAAATTGCTACCAGTTATAAAGAATCGACTAATAATAATAATAATAATAAAATCGATAACACTAGTTCTGTAACAAATCGATTACTATATCGCTACAGTGTTTCATATTCGTAACATCAATAAATAAATATATTTTTAACTTTTTTATGTTTTTATGATAAGATAAAACCGATACATAAATTATTTATTTATGTCAAAGAAATGTTATGAACCAAAAAAATATGCAAATTTAATTTGCATTTTTTGTATAAAAAACAAGTAGTCCTAAAATTATAATGTTTTTAGGAATTTGAATAGGCACAACATATATATTATATGATCTGTTAGCAAGTCTCTTAGTTTGAGTTATAAAAAATATATATAAAACTTAAACATATATATATATATATATATATATATATATATATATATATATTTCTTAAAATTATTGCTAGGTATGTCAATACATTTCCTAGTCAGTCGAATACTTTTGAGTCGTTACAAATTAAAACAAAAATACTTATTCCCATATATATATCTCATAAACTTAGAAAAGAGATCAAATGCTAAAAAATATATTCATTTTATAACCGTATCTTTTTATTCCATCGCACGTTACCTGAATAGGATAGACCGTTTCACTATGGAGCTATCTATTATTTTAATGTACAATATTAAATCTTAGTGGACATTACAAAATGTCGGTCGGCAAGCGTTACAAAAGACATTCATTATTCAATGGACCTCATGACCAAAAAAATACCAGGTGGCGATCTCTTAGTACAGCGGTAACAAAAAACATCCCGTCGAAATCCGAATAGGGGATTTCAAATCTAATAGCACTAGTGAAAGTAATCATAATCGCGTGGCACTATATGTATAATGTAGGGTGCCTACAGACTGTGGGCATATACATCGTGTTGAAACACGTGCACGGTATGGGGAGTAAAGTCAGGTGGCCGGGAATCGTACTGCAAAGTAAATTGTTTACGTTTGAAACTTTGCGGATTTGATGTTTTTTTTTTCGTCTATCACTAAGCCATCTGCTCATTCAGGTACCATTATTTTTATGGATTTGAAGGAAATTATATAAAAATCACACTCAGAGTATGAAGGATTCAATTTAGTTAAGTTTTTTAATATTACAAAGAGATACATTCAGAGATTTAATGTGAAACTAAATTTATATATTGCAAGTAGAATTTCATTACTTTGTAATCATTGCAAGTATGCTAATAACAAATAATATGACTATAACTAATACTGACATTCCAATGTTATTTTCATTATTTTATTACGTTATGTATTTTATAAATTTTTGTTAAAATTTTTCATTCAAATATTTAAAAAAATGATTTAATTCTTTTCTCAAATGCCATCTTAGCGGTAATGTAAAATAAAACAGATTATACATTCATATGTAATGTAAGAATAATAAAATAATTTCATTCATATGATTCTCAAATGTATTAAATGTTAAATTATTCAAACACTCAAACAAACAACTGTACTTACAAGTGATAATTATTAACATACTTAAGAGAGAGAATGTATTAAATAATTAATTGAATTGTTAAATTTCATTTAAAAAGAGCAACCGTTGACCAGATACTCAACAAGCTGGCTCTTTTTAGAACAGCATTCCGAGCTGGTAGCGTACTACACTGACATCTTTAATATAATAATTCAATCAAAAGTACAAGTAAATAGCCCATTTTAATGATGTCCAAGAGTAAAAAATTAACAAAAATTTTTAATTCAATATGTATAGGTTATAGGTATGCATAGATAGACTGGGACGGAGAAGGTAGTAATAATTATATATATTTTTTTATAACCTACACTTTCACCGTAACATTGCCGCCAAGCTATGAGGCTGGCGGCAACGGTGCGCCCGATTCTCTTACCTAATGTACCAACCAGGGGTTTACGAAACCAGCCGATCGACACGCGCCGAATGTTCACTTCAGAAATAGATTAAGTTCTTTTTAAAATATTACAACATTCATTTTCATTTGTAATTATTTAGTTTGAAATATTTGTATAAAGTTGCCACGTTTAAATATTTATTATCCAAAATGTCATCATTATTGTTTAAATGTCAAAAAAGATTATACCATAGATACGTGCATGTCATAATTCTATCGAGATTATTATTTATCCATTAGAAAAAATATAATCTTTATTTTATCAGAAACTGACTTGCAGAATATAATTTTATAGCCGGGTTTTGAAATTTAGAGGAATTATTCAGCTTTAGCTTTGGCATTTCAGTGTTGCAATAATATAACCTGTACTTAAAAAAATATAAATTTTTTTATAAAAAAAACATTCAATTTGATTAAATTTTTATGAAAATATAAGATCACTTGAAATTCTCGAGATTGTCATACTGATTCAACACGTCTCGGTAACAGTGTGCATCACTCTGTTTATCCAACCAATTATAAATTATTATCTGTATTAAACTGTATGGGTTCAAATTATCCTCCCTCAAGTTTGAAATATATTATCAGGAAAATGGGTCGTCCCACTTGAGTTATTGTTTACAATCTCTACATGTGTGTGTGCGGCCACACAAATTTTGTATTGAATGCGACAATATTGGCAGGTTTAATGTTATTTAATGTGGTGTCACATTGTTATAATATACAATATTGAGAAAATAAAAAAACATGACCTTACAACATCATTACTATGTCATTACTATATCAATCAATGTCATTATGAAATAAAAACTATTCCAAACGTTTAAGTGACAAAGAGAACACCTTTTGAGTAGATTATTTATGTAATATATACTTTTGTCAAAATCTTATTCAATTTTTTCTTCTATTTATTCCTTTCACTACATAATATAAGAAAGTATTTGGCAAATTCTTTGAAAACTTGCCGTTAAGATATATATTCTTTCATAATAGTTTAATATTACATTCTTAATTAGTATTGAAACGGGAATACTTTTGTTGGAAACTAGTTCCATATAATTGAAATTATTAAAGTCATTACATGTAGCGCCATCTGTGGTCATGATTCATAAAATTATTAGGAACATTTAAAGCATGAAGTTTACAATAATGTATGAAAGAAAATGAAATAAAGATATCAAAAACAACAATTTGTAGGATAATAGTATTTTTTTGTGTAGAAATATTTCAACGTTATAAAATCAAGAAAAACTTCTTAAAAAAGAAAAATAATAATATTTATAATAAATTTACTAATTGAGGCTATTAGTAAATAACCTATTATTGTTTTTTACTAAACCTACCTACTTTAATAAATTCAAGAAAGCAAAAATTTTTTCTTGGCATATTGTTTGGTAATAACTAAGTAATATTTCAAAATATTACACATTCACATAAATTCCCTTCTCTAAATACATTTATTATATAGAATTTGAATATTTTAATAATTGTATTTAAACTACAACTTATCTATGTATAAATTTTTTATCATGACAAAAGACAGTATTTATCTAAAGTTGTGATTGGTCATGTTCAATAATTATTTTTAGAAATATTAAAATACGATAGATTGTGAAATTTTAAATCACTTTTCACTTACGTTTTTTAATAATTTATTATTATATTAAATTTATTGAATAGAACTAAAATACAGTTAAATAATAGTTCAGATTTTGAAATATCAATAATCAAACTAATTTATTAACCGTTTATTTCACATCACGAAAATAAATTTCATAATGAAAATAAACTAACTATAATACAATTATTAAATTTAGAATGGTAATAGTTTAAGCAACACTTTTACCAAATGCAACATTTTGTCGAAATTAAAATCTATGATTACATCATTACAAGAGACTCACGAGAATGTATTTCAGGTGTAAAAGATTTACTTTTGATTACTTAACAATACTTTTTAAAAACTTTCGATAACAATGTACCTACCCTAAATTTAAACGATTTGTTTTTATCGCGACGTAGACATACATCACGTACGCTTTAAACGTTCCACCAAGTAATATCCGTAATTACCATCAAAACCTGTGACAATAAGACCACTAAACTCTAATTATAGCCATATGAAATGTAAATCTCTGAATAACAGAGTAGAATTTCTACATGTTGACGTGGCGTGACATTGTAAAGAACGTATCAGTTGTTAGCCCGACTACATCAACTTACGTAGAAGTCAATCTTCTACTATTAATAACAATAGAAATTGCGAAAACATTACAAATTCGCAGTTTCATTTTGATTACTTGTAATATAAGTATGGCGCCTCTGACATTGTTGGCCTGTTTTGGTGTTAACAATATGGCGTATGTACTTACCCTATTATTTCTAATGAAGTCTTCTATAGCTTTTAATGCTGAATCCGTTAGTTTCACAAACACTAGTTCCTTGTTTTCTTTATAACTAGCCTCCGATGATAACGCATACTGAACACCTGCTGGCAAGGCCGCCATTTCTTATTCACTATTCGCACTGTGGACCAGCTGACTCCTTTGCTAGTCGTCACGATTCATATCATTCACACATTTCTTAACGTAATCACAGATTCACAACCTATTTAAAATTATAATTACAATAACAAAAGGGTTTTATATGTCCAAATTAACAATTTTTTGTAACCCCATCGACTCGGCCTTTGTTGGCAGCGCTCTTCAGTCTGCAAGGCCGCACTGACTGTCATGCGCAATGGCGCTTTTGACAGGAAACGCGAGCATTCACTGCACAGTAGCGCCAAATTCAAACAAATTATTTAAAAATATAAAATATTTAAAACGAAAAAGTTTTACTCCGATTTAAAAAACTGAATTATAACTAGTAAATGTAGAATTATTGATAATTGATGGCAGTAAACTTTAGATATTTTAATAGTTAATAGATTGTACACATCTCGATAAAACATAGAATAAAAATGTTTATTATAACTAGCTGTTGCCCGGGACTCTGTCTGCGGTGACTTTTAAAACTTATTTTTATTAGTTCCTTAGTTCAAAAGTATTGTGCGGATCCGAAAGAAAATCAGCATTATATTATATACTTGTCACATTTCAGCTGAAGTCACTTGCATTACTTTGTTACAAAATTTATATAACTTATTTAACACTCTCTCTACCGTTTTAGAGATAAACTTATCTTGTATGGTTCGTAATATAATATTTAATATATCTCAATGAATAAAGTGTAATATATATAAACTACAAAATAATTACACTTGAAATCTGATATCAATAATTAATCAGGCATTTTATGGTTTCAAAGGATATAAAGTTTCACACGTTATTATAGATAAATACCTTAAATTCGTCTGAATCTTACTTTTAGATATAAAAAAAAATGTTATTTAATAGTATAAATATAAAACAGACTAGTTTATTTAAAATTTTTCATATTATTATCCTGGGTATTTTAAACACATATCGTAATTGAAAATATATATTATAAAAAAAGGGTAAAATAAACATGAGACTAATTATGTTTCATTATTTTTTAATTACAGTTTTCAAATTTTAGTATAATTTCAGGATATTGCCCTTAAAATAATAAATAGATATTTGGTTTAATAATCTCTTTTTTACTTATGAGATATCAAAAAAGATAGTATTTGATTAGATTTATTTTTGCTAATTCTGTTTAGATTTAAAAAATTGTTTTAAAAGTAAATCGAAAAATATCGGATGTCACTTAATTAGTATAAAATTGTTATTTAAATTTGATATAAAAAGAATTCCAGTCTGTTTACTTTATGTTATTTTATTTCTACTTTTTCTTTCTTCGTAGATGACTTTTGATTTTCCTAAGACGACACCAAAATATTTGCCAATAGCGACAAAATCGCAATGTTTGAGAAGAATTAAATAAAATACAGTATTTATTTAGACCATGTGGTATTATTTTAATGGCATTTATAATATAAATATAAAGGCACCTTCGGCAGCGAAATATATCGTAATTATCTATCTTATTGTAATAATTTTTATCCATGGATACTAAAACAATTATCAAATTGTAATAATTAATATGAAGTTCTAAAAGAGTCAAACACCATCAACTAGTATATTATAGATTTTTTTAGTTATTGAATCCTGGTAGCCTGGTTTGAAGAACATGAACTCTTAAAAAATTCTTAAAACATGAGAAATTTATTTAGATAAACATTTTGTTAAACGATCTTGAATGGCGGAATGCTAAAAACAGATGGACATTTGGTATTTGGAACCTGGTTTTTGAAAATTTTAATTATATAATATATACCATAAATTTTAAGATTTACAATTTAGTTTATATATGTATAGGTTTTTTGTAATCTGTGCCGTCAGTAGACGTCGCTGTCGGCTGTCAGTTGTCATTTTATATGAGCGTATACGAAATACTAATTAACTAAATCCCTGCTCTACTGTACGAATAACCTTCTTACTTTCTACTTTCTTGTATGGATTTCTGATAAAAGGTAAGCAAAATTAAATAAAAGTTATATGTTTTCTCATTGTAATAGTTAATAAATGCGTCTTTTATAATTATATGATAGCTAATATTACATTAACAGGTGTGCATATTGCACAATATTGATAATAATTAATCAGACATTTCTCAGTTTCAGGTAATAAGAAATATGGAAGATTGGCAGGAAAAGAAAAGGTTTATAACCCGTAACTTACAAGAGGTATTAGGTGATGACAGACTTACGGAAATTATAAAACAACGTGACCTGAAAATCTACTGGGGCACAGCCACTACCGGCCGACCTCATGTGGCTTATTTCGTGCCTATGTCTAAGATTGCTGACTTTTTAAGAGCTGGATGCGAGGTAACCATATTATTTGCTGATTTACATGGCTACTTGGATAATATGAAAGCACCATGGGAGTTACTTTCCTTGCGAACACAATACTACGAAGCATCCATAAAAGCCATACTAACTTCTATAGGAGTACCTTTAGAAAAATTAAAATTTGTGAGGGGGACTGAGTATCAACTAAGTAAAGAATATACTTTAGATGTTTACCGCATGTCATCTGTTATAACGGACCATGATGCAAGAAAAGCAGGGGCTGAGGTTGTGAAACAAGTTGATCATCCATTACTAAGTGGCCTCTTGTACCCTGGCTTGCAGGCCCTGGATGAGGAATATTTAAAAGTTGATGCTCAATTTGGTGGTGTTGATCAGAGAAAAATCTTTACTCTCGCAGAGAAGTATCTACCGCAGCTAGGCTTTGCTAAGAGAGTGCATCTTATGAATCCAATGGTACCAGGTCTCACCGGGGGTAAGATGTCTGCTTCAGAGGAAGATAGCAAGATAGATCTACTAGATAACCCGGCCAATGTCAAGAAGAAGCTCAAGAAAGCCTTTTGTGAACCCGGCAACATTACTGAAAATGGGGTGTTATCGTTTACCAAACATGTGGTATTTCCATTAATGAAAGCAGATGAGACATTTAACATCTGTAGAGCTGAAGAACATGGGGGCAATGTTGCTTATACTAATTTTGAGGACCTGGAAGCAGCATTCGCAAAGGAAGACATTCATCCAGGGGATTTGAAAGCTTCTGTTGAACAGGAGATTAATAAGCTATTAGCTCCAATACAAGAAATATTTAAAGATCCCAAGCTTCAAGAACTGGCTAAGAAAGCTTATCCGCCCCCCGTAAAAGTTAAGGCTAATGCAAATGCTAATACCGATGAAATTACTCCCGTCAAATTAGATATCAGAGTTGGTCGTATTGTTGAAGTATCAAGACACCCAGATGCTGACGCCCTTTATGTAGAAAAAATTGATCTAGGTGAAGAAGAACCTAGACAGATTGTTTCCGGGCTTGTAAACTTTGTACCGATTGAAGAAATGCAGAATAGAGATGTAGTTGTTTTATGTAATTTGAAACCTGCGAAAATGAGGGGTGTCGAGTCCAAAGGGATGGTTCTTTGTGCGTCAATTGATGAACCAAAACAAGTGGAACCCTTGCTACCTCCTAAGGACAGCAAGCCGGGAGATAGAATTGTAATTGAAGGTTATGAAACCGGGGAACCGGATGAAGTTTTAAATCCCAAAAAGAAAGTTTGGGAGAAACTCCAAATAGATTTGAAAACTAATGATGATTTGTCAGCCGTATGGCAGGGTAATAAACTAATTAGTAAAGTGAATTGT
This sequence comes from Melinaea menophilus ssp. n. AW-2005, assembly GCA_918358695.1. Lineage (NCBI taxonomy): Eukaryota > Metazoa > Arthropoda > Insecta > Lepidoptera > Nymphalidae > Melinaea > Melinaea menophilus. The sequence continues at coordinate 12,272,889 of OU911047.1, read as the reverse complement.
AATCCAGTGACAACCAATTCCATGAAGAATGCACCAATCAAATAATAATATTATAATAAATGATTAACGTTGTCTGTTGTTAACGATGCATTTGTATAAAGAATTTATTAAATGTAATTTACTGCTTCATTTTAGTTTTCTTTCTCTATATATAATTAATAAATTTAATTTGTAATGTAATAATAACCAATGATTTACCTATGAATTAGTTAAATTACTCATTTGTATAAAAGTAATTTGTTAATTACTAAAGTATTATATATTGATTAGCTGTGCTGTGATTAGTTTGCATGGAATATGTTTTTCAAAACAAAACTACCCTAAGTCACTCCTTATAACATCAGCTATCGGTCTAGACATCTCATAGATTAGCCGGACCAAACAAGAGATGGAGAAGAATTATTTAAATAGTTTTTTATGCATGTAAAACACAGAATCAACACGGGATTGATGAAATGGCGACAAGTCGCTGGAACAACATGCGATGCCCGAATTCCCCTTAATCTAAAGGGGAGAATCTATAAAAATATCATTAGACCAGTCATCGTGTATGGTTCTGAGTGCTGGGCGATGAAGATAATGGATGAAGAGCGTTTGCATGAAACGGAGATGCGAATGTTAAGATGAATGTGTGGCATGACAAGAAGAGATAGAATAAGAAATGAGTATATTAGGGGAAGCTTTTGAATAGCGCCAATTCTAGAAAAAAATAGAGGTAGCCGTCTGTCATGGTATGGGCATGTTATGAGGAGAGATGAAAGGCATGTGACTAAAAGAGTGCTGGGTATGGTAGTGGAGGGATGGACAGGTAGAGGACGGCCGAAGAAAAAATGGAGGTACTGCGTGAAAGACTATATGGAGAAGAAAGGTATGTGTACAGAGATGACGAGTAACAGAAAAGTATGGAAGGAAAAACCTACTGTGCCGACTCCAAGTGGGATAAGGGCAGGAAGATGATGATGATGCATATAATGTATCTACTTTTATATGCATTTAGTGAAAAGCTGTTATTATTAAATTACAAATAGACACTTTAATTTTATATATATGTATAGATATCAGTTGTTCAATATATTCAACTAATTTTTTTTCTGTCAATTATAAGAAAGTATTTCAATATCAAATTTATTTAATTAACCTAAAATACAGAATAATTATTTTGTTTCTTTACTTATTGGGGAGCGAATGTGATGCATTGTAGAAAAATATTATGTGATTGTAGCAGTTATCTTTTCGGAACCTGCTGATATTATAATGTCCTTTAAAAAAATAATAACTAGAAAGATGCTGAAAGAAAAAGATTGCTATAATTCTTTCTATTTCATTAAAACCGCAACTCCTCGACTCTGTTCCTCACTTGGTATAATCATATCTCCCGGGTATTTTAAAATCAAGTATCGGTATTTGTGTTTCGAAAATTATTATGAAGAATGACCTGCTTTGGTGTTGTGCTTAGAGATTAATAGGATTAATATTATTTTAGTATTAAGTATCTTAAAGAAAGTAATTTTTGTTTTTTTTTTATTTCGTTATTACCTTTTTGCACGTCCTCAAACGTCATCTTCTGTACGTACTAAGATTGTTTTGTAGAGAGTGTCTGTTAATATAAAGCCAGTTTTTTGTACATTTTTATTTGTTTAAATAAATAAACTAGGATCCGCCAACCGTGTGCGGCGGGTGTTGAACTGAACCCCTCACCTTTCATCTTTTGTTGATAACTTTTGAATGGCTAAACATTTTTTCAATCTGTTTTCGCTATAACATCCGCGTTCGGCTCAAACATACATGAGAAAATTTTTAGCTAATTATCTCTTCGCATTCTGGAGACAACTAAACACAAAAAAAGGTCTCCCAAACGGTTAAGAGCTTCGCTTACGCTCAGCTCAATAACTTTATAATCAAACACGAAAGAAACAGCCTTGGAACTTTAATTCTTAGAAAGAAATGTTTTATTGAATTAAACTATATAAAGAGTTTTTTTTCTATACTAATTCAAGAAAATGATAATCGCGTCAAAGGAGTTTAATTGCAGAATAAACTCCATGAAACGTAAAACAAACAGTATTTTTATTTGTTCAAGTATTATAAACTGATAACTCTTATCTAATTATAAAACTGAATTAAGGTATGTTTCATATCTGAAAATAGAATTTAAAAGTATTTAATCATCTGCCAGTTATGCTGAGAGCAATGCAGTTAAAATATTGATTTGTAGGTGCAGATTGGTGCAACTTTACGTCAATTACCTCCGGCCTATATTAAATTAATTAATCTCATATTGTATTTTGAAAGCTTCTCTCTCGACTCGATTTAATTAATCGACAATGTAAACATATAAATGTATTTTTAAATTATTTATGTAGCGGTATTATATTATATATTAAAAGATTCAAATGATAAAAGCAATTGTTTATAGGAAGAGGAGATATGTTAGTGAGTGAGTTAATTCAGTGACCTATTTTAGTTACAAATTATAAGAATTGCTACGCTAATAGATTTAAAATTTTAATGTTTTGAAATGTATAATTTTCAACATAAAAAATAAAGATTTTTGTAACATCGGGATCAATAATAATTCTTAACACCAAACAATACTATATCGAAATACCCTGGAGTAATAACTGAGTTATAACTGAATTGTCATATATTGAATAATTCACATTTTTTATAAGTAGATACTTGGATACATAACCATCTAAACGTGACTATATTTTGATGTGTGGTTAAATTTTTCGGCAGATTTTGGAAACTATATCTAAAATGATAACAAACGTCATTATTTTGAAAACTATTAGATTTAGTCAGGATCGGATTTGGAGGTCCTGGGGCAACGAGGGCCCCTAATAATTATTTTGAAATCCTCGATCAAATTAAAAATTATAGTAAATGGAAACTTGCAATCAGTGCTTTCTGATATATCGATAAAAATATTATTATGTTTGTCCAAGTTCTTACTGCTTAAAAAAATGGAAGTAAATTTTGTTGATCCATCAATATTTGGATATATTTTGTCATTTTTGTGGAGGCCCCGGGGCAGTGACCCCCCTGCTCTCTCCTAAATCCGGCCCTGAGTTCAATAGTTGCAGAGATTACCCTAAGCACACATACTACGCGTTCTAATGAAAAGTAGATAGCCTTCACTTTCTCAAGCTTATCAGAGCTTCGCTTTAAGATACAAAGCTGCTTAGTAGTTTAGTTGATATAGCTACTTATATTTCTTAAGTATTAAGTAAACCTTCTTTTTATACTCTTAGTGTTTCCTGTGTCCATGAATTTGTTTACGCGGAATTTATTTATAATAAAAGTAATTCAAGTTATTCCTTATAACACAAGCTGTCCATCAGTGAAAGTCCTGCTAAAATCGTTTCAACCGTTTCAGAGATTAATCAAACAAACAGATAGACAAATAGTGAGGAAAAATTTGGAAAATGGAGGAAAAAATAGAGGAAAAATTGCTAACAGACACTTCAATTTTATTTAGGTATATGTATAGATAAGATTTGATAGTATAATTTCTTTTGATGAGATTTGTATGCTATTATTAAATGTTCGGACAATCCTACACTGTTTCATATAGCGTAATTCAACGAGAAGAATACATCCAAAGTGTATAACGTAGTTATAGTCTGCATGCAAAAAATGCAGGATAGTTCTAGTACAGAGCGCGGTGTTTGGTGTCTGAAGAGTAAGCAGGGGTGTTTCGAACAGGGATGTGAGGGGTGCACCTCACAGCAGCTGGGGGTGGTAGTTAGGCTTTCATTACATAGCTTTTTTAATCCTAAAATTCGGGTTCGCTAGGTTTTATACTTCTCTATTGGATGAAACCTATATGAATTATAGTTAAACATAAAATAAAATGTAATGAAACACATACATATTATTTTATTCATATGTATTATAACTGACAATTAAAATAACACCAATTATCTCTGAGACAATAACAAAACGTATTAAATGCTTTAGTAAAATAAATTTGCAATTTAAAGTTAATCAAATGTAATAATAATTTTCGTATTTAATATCAACGTGATTTAGTACAAGGTAGATACAACGCGGGAAAGAAAGGTATTTTACAATAGAAATGTCGCCGACAGTTCCGAAGGGACTGAATAGTGAATATTATTAACCTATAAACCGGTGAAAGAGTTCACTATATGTAAGTAGTTAGGTTATCGCAACTGTGTACATAGCTACATCAAATGCACGGATAAAATTAGATATTCAATAACGGGAAGGGGGATCGGAGGTCCGCCATTTTGAAACTTTACTCGGGCGAGGGAAACAGGGGGACCGCGCATGCGCAAAACAAATCCGCGCCCTGTCTATTGGGCCGGGACCTTATTGAATGTGATGTCAAAAAACAAGTTATTCTTTCATTACACAACTAACCTAGTACGTTTTAATGAAATGTAATAATAATTTCTGTGTGTTGCCTGTGATGTGTCGTCTTCGACCACAAATATCCATAGCCAGCCAACTTAAAATAGGTATATATGGTGAACAATGACTGAATTGGTGATGTTTTAGTGATTCATGGATTATAGTAAATTTATATTATATTTTACTCACTAATTCTTTGTGGAACTGATGTGTGAATTATAAAAATGTTATTGCTAGTGTAATAGTGGATTGCTTTGTGTCGATCGGGACATCGTACAATATAATGGGATGACAGGAAATACGGATTCATGGAAAAGGTTTGGCGTCGAGTCGGTCTCCATTCCTCCCGAAAGAAAAGGGATGGAAGTGGGACTAGCAGGGAAGTGACGTCAGCAGCCCCTCCGGAGGCCGAGTATCAAAATATCCACACACTGCGAACAGCTGATTTGATAAGACAGAGACAAGGGGAAGAAAAGTCAACGCTGCGTTCATCTTACATTATTCGTAACGGAGATAACTTCATATTAGTCGAGAGGAGGCGTCGGAGACGTCGCAGGAGTGGTACCAGGGCTTCATCAGGGAGCAGACACCATACTCCACCGGTGGAGGAGAATACTCGTACTGAACCAAAACGCCGACCTCCTGCTAAGCTGAAGTTATTCGGCATTCAGTGGCCATTGCACTCTAGTGATACAAGGTAAATCATAACAATATATTATGTATATATATACTGTTATTCAATTGCTTGAGAGCTTTAACTCAGTGCACTTTTGAAATAAGTTGTTCATTCAACTTTGAATAGTACATGTAAGCATTTAAAATGATTAATCAACCTAAGTAAAACTCTTATTTCGCTACGAAAGTATCAATTAAATTGTCAATTCATTTTATGTATCAATTATATTGTCAATTTAATTGATGCTTCTCGTTTCGTTAATACCGAATATTGATTAATGAGTCATGAGAATGATGAGTTAAGTATTTCAATGTCTGGGGTTTCGTTTCTTGGCATATCATGATCTTTATAAGAGTATAAACAGATATCCTTTGAGACAATTTAATTTCTAATTTTTAATACTGTTTTTATCGTGGATTTCAATTCACTTAACATCTATGTGTTTATAACACTAGTTGTGAACGCAACTTTGTTCGCGAGTTATTTTTTTTAAAATAAAAGTAGCCTAAGTTACTCCATATATCATCAGCTGTCCGTCAGTGAAACTCAATCCAGTTTAGGAGATTAGTCGGAACAAACAGACAGACACAAGACTCACACAACGAAAAAATTTTAAAATAGTTTTTTATGTAAGTACTGTATATACTTTCATATGCATTTAGTGAAGAACTGTTAATTTGTAATTACAAACAGTCATTAATTCTATTTATATATATAGATTAAGTAATATTTCTTTCAAAAGCTGCGTTTTAATAGGTCATGATATTTTGATGTTTCTTTCTTTGTTCGCACATTGCTCAAGATTTTACGAAGATAGACTATTATTAGAATTTCGTATTATTATACTTTTTCACTATATCAATATATTTTATTATTAATATTTGAAAATGTACTTATTTTTTACCGATAAAATTAGTTCGAACTAGTAATTAATAAATTGCAACAACAGGACAGAATTTCGTGATTATATTATACATTTAGTCAATCATTTAACCGTATTTAGAACTTTTCCATATAAAACATTAATCTACACATATAAAAAAAATTGTAGTGTCTGTTTGTATCCAAATTAACAGCTTTTCATTAAATGCATATGAAAATATATATATATATATTTTTGTAATTTGTGTCTATCTGTCGTTTGGTCCGGCTCATCTCTGAGGCGGCTGCACCCATTTTAACAAGACTCACTGGCGAATAACTGATGTTATAAGCAGAAATTTGACTACTTTTATTTAAAAAACATTCCGCGCGAACGAAGTTATGAGTGCAACTAGTAATTTAATATTATAATTTAATATATATTTATTTATTTACTTATATTATTAAAAACAATAATCGCTTCTCAAGAACAAAGTCCCTCTCCCTTTTTAAAATTGTATACCGTCTCATCGAGATTGAAATATAAAGATATATATATTATCTTATTATTATTTGTACATTATGTTGTTTTAAAAGACATTTTTACGAATAAAGTTTGATAGATAAAAATCTTTCAGTCCCTTTAATTATGAATAAAAATATTATGCATTAATTAAACGTAAATGAGGCTAAATACTAAATATTCATTATATACTGGGAGCGCGAACCGGACCTCGATTTTGACTCGCTGCGCTCGCAAAATCTCGGTAGAGTTCAGCGAATTGAACGAAGCGAGTAACTTATCTTCAATTCAAAAAAATCAGTCTATGGGACTGTAATTTTTTGGTGATTGTTCCTCAACGACATGAGTTTTTTTTTTACATTTTTTTATAAACCATCACAATATCCATCGCTATAAATGTGCAAAATTTCATGAATATCGGTGAAGCCATTTCATGCCAACCCAGGACATGGAATGCAAAAAGTCTCACATAGAGTGCTCCGCTTGCTCCGCTCGCTTCGCTCAATATAATAAATATATATATATTTATATTTAAGTTATTATACATGTATGAAGTGGTACTTATATATATATATGTAGATACATATAGCATTCTTGATTATCTTAGACATGAGAGTTGTCATAAGATTACGTCTATCTGTAGTAAAATAAGTTTTTATGTTACTATTGTAAGAGCCAAAGAATTTTATAAACAGTGATAAAAATTTACATTATCTTCCCTTCCCATTTCAAAGATTTGACTTATTTTTTTACTTTTAAAAGAAATTATTTATTAAGTACATAAATGTACCTCATATTTTTGTATCGATTTTTAAACATGAATAATAAATTAAAATATAATTTACAAAAACTTATTCTAATATGAACGATTAAAGCGGGATGTTAATAATCTGTTAGATATTCGTCAATCTATATTTGCAAGGGGTTGGGGGTTGTGAACCCCCATTAACACAGACACGCCTTCATATGTAGGTTATAAATGACTTATAATGACAATTAATACTAATTTATAAATAGGCTACGACGTTTATAAACTGTTTTGATCTTTAAATAGACTTATAAATCGTAGATACTTCATTGATATTGGTATAACTCAACTAAAAGGAAAAGAAAAAGATAAGATATAAAAAAAATATGGTTGTAAAATATAAAAAGTAAAAAAATATCAAAAAGATTCCCTGAAACAAAAAAAAAGTATCTAATTTTAATTAATCCTAACTGTATCCATATCTAACCATATCCAACTATATCCAACTGTATCCATATATTTCCAGACACACTTCAATTACACGTCGCTTCTGCCGCGGCCGGCGCTCCCGGGAGGACAACGAGCTGTATCGCTCGAACAGCTTCAAATTTGAAAGATTCGCAAGGGAACAGCCCGCTGACGACTTCACTACCGGATCACAGGTGAGGCTTAGAATTAAAGAAAATAGTACAATAACCAAAAAATGCACAAAACAATGTAATCTTAATATTATTTCTAACAATTTTCACGAAATCACCAAAAAATTAAAATTATTCGTACAAATATTAATAATCAATTCATTCCCAAATTAACACTAAACCTACCAAGTACCGGTCAAATTGACCGTTCTTAAACTTTTGTAAAACTTACACATTTTTAAACGTTATAATATCGTTATCAAACTACATGACAATTCTTAGAATATGCATATAATATTGTCTTCACTCTTTACTTTTAGTTATTTTCATTATTAAATGCGTTATATAATAAAATAACTTTTAATTACCGGTCAATTTGACGGCGTGCGGTAGGAACAGGTATACAAGAATTGTCGGTAGGTTCAGTGTTAAGTATTATTTACCTTGGGGGACCTTAAGTCCCTACTCCAATTAGGTAACGCAACCATTCTGGCCGGCGACCTAAATTGTAAATATCCCCGCTGGAACTCTAGAATCGTAAATACTAGAGGACGTCTCCTTGATAGGCTAAGCAACACGCCTGGTCTCAACTTTGAGATCATAGCGCCCTTGAGCCCTACGCGATACTTTGACTCGGACTTCCGACACGACACACCTGACGTGCTCGACATAGCGCTCTTGAAAGACGTAACGCTTCAGTTGCGATCAATCGAGACACTATCCGAGCTAGACTCCGACCATCGACCAGTCCTAATCCAGCTCGGACCCCTCGACCCTACGACACCCGCGTTAAAAACTATAATCAACTGCAGAAAGCTAGAAGAGCAACTCCACTCCCCCGCCTCAGTGCACCTCGACGAAATACCTGACCAGATCGTAACGGTCGAGGACGCTGAAAAAGCCGCGACGCGATTCACAAACCATATATCAGACATAATAGGAACGTCCTCGAGGGAGGTCCGCGCAACCTTCGATGGGAGCCGTGCACTCCCTCCGGACATTAGGCACCTAGTTAACCGTAAAAACGCCGCGATCAGGAACCATGACACATATCCGACAGACGAACATCGACGGGAGCTACGCCGCCTCCAAAGGGAGTTGAGACAAGCTCTTGACACCTTTAGAGATGGAGGCTGGGACAAGAAGCTTTCAGAGCTCTCTCCTTCACACCAGGCTTACTGGTCATTGCAGAGAGCCCTGAAAGCCGAAACTGTCTCGGCAATGCCCCCGCTCGATAGACCTAACTCCACGCCCGCCTTCGACGACCGAGACAAAGCGGAATGTCTAGCCGACAGCCTAGAGAGCCAGTGTAACATTAGCACGCAACCGGTCGAACGCGAACATGTCGAAGTCGTCGACAACACTGTTCGAGTCATGTGCTCTCAACCACCAGCAGGTCCCCCCATAGAGGAAACGAACCTCGAAGAGGTAACGAACCTAGTTAAGGCGCTTCACGCCAAAAAGTCGCCAGGATCAGATAGGATCACCAACAAAGTGATCAAACTCCTTCCGCCTCCTTTGCTTTACCTAATGGTTAATATTTTTAATGCTCTACTGGCCGGTTGCCGGTTTCCGGCCCAGTGGAAAGAGGCCATAGTGATAGGCATTCACAAACCGGGTAAGCCCCGGAATCTTCCAACTAGTTACCGTCCAATTAGTCTCCTTAGTTCCCTAGGGAAAATCTATGAGAGGATTATCCTCAGTAGACTTAAGTCAGAAGTGGAGAGACTGAACATCATCCCAAATGAGCAGTTTGGCTTTCGAGCCTATCATTCCAGTTCCCACCAGGTGCAACGCCTCACGGAGCACATCCTTTCTGGGGCCACTTTGTGCCGCAAGCTACGTAGGACAGGAGCGCTCTTCCTCGATGTAGCGAAGGCATTCGACAGGGTCTGGCACAATGGACTGGTATACAAGCTATACCAGTTCAGGGTGTCGGACAGACTCGTACTAATCATACGGGACTTCCTGTCGAATCGCTCCTTCCGCTACAGAGTGGAAGGCGTGATGTCGACTCCCCGCCCCATCAGGGCAGGCGTCCCTCAAGGTTCAGTCCTCTCACCAATTCTCTTTTCAATTTACTCCAGCCACATTCCTAGGCCGCGTTATAAAGTAGAATTAGCAATGGTCGCGGATGACACCGCAATTTACACATCCTCAAGGGATCCTTATGAGATCTCTCAACGCCTCCAATCCGCAGCCGACTCCCTCGGGAACTGGTTTCGGAAATGGAGGATTGAGGTGAACCCGGAGAAGAGCACCGCGGTACTCTTTGAACGGTCACGATCCACAAGGGGCCCGGAGATTAAACTCTTTGACAAACCGATTTCTTGGAAAAACAAGGCCAAGTACCTAGGAGTGACGCTGGACAAACAGCTAGTATTCACTTCACATATCGAGGACGTTCGCAACAGAGCGGCCTTTATCCTAGGGCGACTTTATCCCCTGTTAGGCAAGCGGAGTAAAATGTCCCTTAGAAATAAGGTCACACTTTACAAAGCCTGCATACGCTCCGTCATGTCCTATGCAAGCGTTGCCTTCGCTCACGCGAACCTGAAGCCCCTTCAGGTGCTTCAGAACAGATTCATGCGGCTCGCCACTGGAGCACCGTGGTATATGCGTAATATCGACTTGCACAGAGACTTAGATCTACCGACGATCGCACAGTATTTCAAGGGGCTCTCCAAAAGCTACTTTGACAATGCTGTGGGACACCCAAACCCGCTGGTGGTTAAGGCCACAGGATACACGGCCCGTAAGACTCCTAAAGTCAGAAAGAGAAGACCCAAGTCGGTACTTTTCGACCCGGACGACGCGATTACGTTAGGGAACGCTACGTAAAAGCGGCAAAGCGAACATAAATACTACACATACACACACACAGCGTCTTCGCCGGCGAAGACGAGGCCCCCATCCAAGCACGTTGCTCCGGCGTTCTGCCGTCGGAGGACGTTAGTGTCAAATTCTAACCCACATCCAACCCTCGCTTCCCACCTAACGGCGTCCTGAGCCGTGGTCCGAGCCTCACAGGAGGCGCCCTCAGGACGCGCGTTCCCCTGGGGCCCTTCAGGCCCCCCTTTTCAAGGGCGGGTCTCTGCACCCGTCCATTACTCCGGTGACGCTGTCATGGCCAGTAGGGCTAACAGCAGAGACAAACAAAAAAAAAAAAAAAAAAAAATTATTTACCTTAATTTTATGAATTTTGACAATTTATAACTTTTATGTTTTATATTATTAATAATTCAAAACAATTTTAGACTTATTTTTCAATAGTTTAAATATTTTTTAATATATTATATAATTTATAAAATAGCAATGTTTTTATTAAAATGTTTCTTATACGTAATAGTAACTACGTAAAATTGAGACTGAAAATCTATATATATAAATAAAATTGAGATGTCCGTTTGTAAATCCAAATTAAGTTTTTCTATAAGCATATGAAGGTATATAGAGTATATATATATATATATATATATATATATATATATATATAAATCTCTATTTGTTTATTACGATTAATACCGAAACAGCTGGACCGATTTTAAACTTACTTTCACTGGCGGATAGCTGATGTTATATACAAAAAAAAACAACCGAAGCCGTGTGCACAGCTTGTTAATAATTTTTATTCAATATAATACATTTATAAAAACAGTTTCTTAAATTGTTATTTTATGAAGTGTCGTCGTCTTGTGAGGACGCTCTCGTAGTGAAAGAGTTACCCATTTATCTAAATGAGCTATCTCGCTCACAAAGCACCCCTTTTACGGTCTACTCGCTTTGACATTCCCGTAAGTCACTTTAATATACTCTCTCTACACTTATTCCTAGGGTTTTTTTGTCTTATTACGTGCTTACAATTGTCGTCTTATACTAAAGAACATTATTCAGATTAAATAGTTTTAAAATTTTTATCTTTCTATAAAAAAAATAAAAAAATTAGTCTTACTTAAATTTTTAAAAGATATGTAAAAATATTTCAGTAAAAGTATTAAAATACAAAATTCAAATGATTTGTTAGTTATTTTAAATGATAATAGTTTTAAATAATATTTTCGAAAAGGAAATAAAATTTTAACTAAAATATATAATTTTCATTTTATATTTGTATTTAAAATACGTGTATTTTAAATAATTCATATCTCTGGGTTTTAAATGAGTTATTTTAATGTAGATTATCTTGGTAAAAAATTTTGCGATACTAGCGCCATCTAGTTTTAAATGTGTAAAATATTATAAAGCTTGTAAGTCTAGCTTTCTTTACATTTACATTAAATCTCGATAGATGGCACTTTCTCCTAATAGTTTTGATGTTCTCGCATAGATGGCTCTGTATTAAAAATTTAGTTCTGTAAGGAACTTGTAATTTTGGTCTGACGGTTTCTTAGATTAAATTGTATATAAAATAAATATGTATATGATTTTACGTTTATCACTTCTAAAATTAAAGATGGCGTTTCAAATCATCCTAAAGCAAAGTCAATTCTAGTTTGGAACGAGATTTTTTAATGTATTTATTTTATGAGTTCAGTTTGTCCCTTTCTTAGGTATACCTTGGAATATTTAAGTTAAGGAATGAAAAATAAAAGTTTTTGTGATTTTTTGTATTTCTTATTCTAACAAAAGAGGAGATTCAGGAATGGATACAGAGGCGAGCTATACTTAATAAAATTATTACGCGATTATTATTATACGGCGATAAATGTATATACAATATCAGGTACTGCTTGTGTGTAACAAAAGAATGGGGGGGGAGGACTTAGCCTTTTACCCCTAATCCTGTTAGCATTACAAACATTTCAACAAAAACAAACTAATTAATGTACTCTTTCATATTTTTTTAAGATGTACTGTAGTCATACATCTAAAAATGATTTTTATTAATTCAAGCATTTACATTTATACTTAAACGATATTTTGTATATTTTTTTTATAGAAATAATACACTCTCCAACTTAAAACAAGTCTTAGAAGAACAACACAAATTCTGTTATATATTTCTTTATTGTGATGATTGTATATTATACTAGGGGTGCCAACAGACCCTCAATTTCGACTCACTGCGCTGGCGAAATCTCGGGTGCCGTTTGCATACTGAGCGAAGCGTGCCCATGTAATGTAAACTAAACTCATCGTTGTGGACAATGTCGGATATCAGTTTTTTGACGACTATTCCTCAACATGACATTTTAAATTATTTTTTCTTTAATCCATCGCCTAATGTGTGTCTTTTTGATTTCAAAATTTTCCTTCAATAAATTTTCGAGCCCATTTGTGACAAAGACTGAAAAAGTATCCAGTATAGCGCTTCGCTCGCTTCGCTCAATTACCATGTAGTGTGTTATTGTAATATAAATAACGTGTAAGTGTCAGGGGAATCGACGTTAATATTATCTGTCCTATCAATTATACAAGCGGTCACTCTGACAGGGTGTTAGAGGGATAAACATTTGTTCATGTTTCAATATCAAAAGTTATTTAGAGTTTAATCATTTGATTTGATAGTTCTTAAGAATCCTTTTTAAGTAAACGTCAGCTGAGATTTCATCAAATTTTACAAATATTTTTTTTATTTATAATTTTAAAAAAAGATACCTCTTAGAAGCATAAAAGTTAGTTTACGTTAAAAGTAACTATGAAATTAAAATTATTAAATTAGTTTGCAATTTTTTCTTCTAAGGGCATAATGAAAGCTACAGATTTTTTAAATATATATATATATATATACATATATATTAGTGTTATAATGTTATAACCTTTGCCCTCGTACATCACATCGGATAACGTCATCGTCACACTAGTGTACCAGATGGTCCCTAATCAAACTGAGGCAATCTCGTGTAAAAAATAACTTAATATAAAATTATATCTTTCTTGTGTTATTTAGAAAAAATGTAGGTATAAAAAGTGCTTTTTATACTAATACAATCGAAAAAATATAAAAAAAAGTTTAAAAAAATATGTGTATAGGTAGGTATTTTATATTTATATTTCGATAAAAAACAAACAAAAATGAAAAAAATAATTAAAACATAATATTTTTGTATATATGCATATGTTATAACATGGTATTTTTTTATTTTATAATAAAAAAAATGTTAATCAAAAATTTCACTACGTACATTTTTTACACATTTATTACACTACAAAAATTTTTTTGGTAAGTACGTAATCATTAAATTAATTCTCCGTACACTATTAAATGGTATATAAAATATATGTAATCAATAATTTTATCCAACCCGTAATCATTGTGAATGATATTAAGGTCCGTCAAAGTACAGTTAGCAGTGAACGATCTGAGTCACGACCGACGATCTACAAAAATTTTGAATGCCTCCGACCTCATTTTACGTTATTTATAACCTTAATTCCGTTAATTTTTAAGTATTTAGTTAAATAAAAATATTTTTTTATTATCTCGAATATATTTATATATATATATATTTCTTTAAGGAGATAATTTCAACATTTTTATATATTATATATAATTAATTATTTTATTGGAGCTTCGTGTAAATACACATCTATCTACAGTATCCGAAATTAATAATCGATCCTGATCCATTTATTAATTTTTTAAAACTTTATTGTCAAATCTATTACATAAACGGATTTAATGTTAAAGAATATAAAAAAAAAACTAAAATAAAAATACAATACAATAAAAGTAATAAAATAAATATATACCTACATATAATAACTATAATATATAGTAAATTATATATATGTTATATTATATACATATATGTTATGTTTTATTATATGTTATTGTGGGATTGCAAAAATGTTAGCTTCTTTTTTCCAGGAGGTACTTATATATGTTACTTGATCTTACTTTTTAGGGTCCAGTCTGAGGGAACCGTTATTTTTTAATAATATTTGAATTTACAAGTTTCTTGAATTGTCAATGCGAATAACAAGTACCTTATTTATGAAAGAAATATTTGGTTAATTTCAATCTGGGATTGTAGATCGATTATTAACCGACTATAACATATCTATGTAAGATAGAAATTTTTAGATAAATTATTGAAAGAACCTGGAAACATATATAAATATAAATTTTAAAAAATATTTTTAAAGCTCCTGTTAAGCTGTTAATTCAAATAAATAAATGTATAAAAATGTAAAATAAATAATATTTTCAAGTATAATATAATCACTTGTCCGTAACATCCTTTCACTAAGAAAAGTCTCGACTTTAGTGAAGAAAAAGTCCCAGACCGCTTAACTCATCACTTTCGTTATGAGAAAACTTGTGTACGGTTTTATATTTTTTATGAAAAGTTTTTTAGAATAATATCCCGCCATCTTGTATACAAACGACGCTCGTGAAAAGTTTTTTTTTTTTGGTTTTTCTTTACTTGAATAATGTTTTCTTGTTAAGTTTGTTAGACAATAATAAATTTTAAAACTAATATTGTATATTAACACTAAACCTACCGACAATTCTTGTATACCTGTTCTTACCACACGCCGTCAAATTGACCGATAATTAAAAGTAATTTTATTATATAACGCAGGTAATAATGGAAATAACTAAAAGTTAAGGGTGTAGAAAATATTATATGCATATTCTAAGAATTGTCATGTAGTTTGATAACGATATTATAACGTTTAAAAATGTGTAAGTTTTACAAAAGTTTAAGAACGGTCAATTTGACCGGCACTTGGTAGGTTTAGTGTTAAATATTAGATTCATAAAGACTAGTAGCGACACGGTAGCTCAGTCGGCAGACGTAATCAGAGATCGCAAGTTCGAGTCCCACTCATGAAAATTTTTCATACATAAATCTTGGCTTATTTACAAATAATAGCAATTTTTTTTTCAAAATAATATTTTTCATGATTTTTTTTTTTATCTTGTTAAAAAAATTATCGTATTTTAATGACATTGAAATATATTTACCATAATAACAGAATACCCTCCGGCCAAAGATAATCAGGTTATATCCTGATAGCTGTAATTGAAAATGTCGAACGGTGTGATATTCATTTTCCACTAATTAATCGCCATAATGACATACCTCCCCTACCGTTATATATTGAGCTGAGCGTAAGTGAAGCTCTTAACCGTTTGGGAGACCTTTTTTTGTGTTTAGTTGTCTCCCGAATGCGATGATATATTAGCTAAAAATTTTCTCATGTACGTTTGAGCTGAACGCGGATGTTATAGCGAAAACAGATTGAAAAAATGTTTAGTCATTCAAAAGTTATCAAGAAGAGAAGAAAGGAGAGCTCAGCTCAACACCCGCCGCGCACGGTTGGCGGATCCTAGTATATGTATCGTGTGAAACTGGCTTTATATTGTGACATAAACGTAATAACACCTTTACAACATGTTTTATAGATCTTCTACTCTCTTTGAGTCAATTAAGATTAGGTTTTTATTGTAAGGTGTTATAATTTTACTTTATGTAAATATTTATAGTTAAGTATAAATGGGATATATCCAGGATAAAATCCTGGTTTCTCCACACCTCGGTTTAGGAACGTCATAAATATTTTTTATATAAACTTAAAGTTATATACATAACTGAAAACTATCTTCAGTGTAAGACTTCTACAATTAAATTATGTTAAATATATATTTGACGAAAAAATATACAATTAATATAAAATAAATCAATCATTACTCTTAAGTTAAATTTTGAAATATCTTTTGAAAATCTATTTATTTATTTCGATTTCATTATTGAGTCTCTAGAGATTTAAATTTAACTTAATATTGTGGTTTTCCTAAAATGGTAAGAATTTTAAAATATCATTTGGACTTCCCAGAAACCAAAACTTTACCCACTCAATGGACCTCACAGTAGTGTCCTTACGACTCGTACCTACAGAAATAATTATATATATATGTATATATATTTTTTCTTATTTTATTTTAAATGTTTGTAATAAGTAACAAATACGCTGACCGCTCACTTGCTGTAAGGTAGTTAATAAGTTTTCACCCAATACATTAAATGTCCGTAAATTGCTTTTCCGGATATTGGTAAAGTTTCCGACCGCTTCCGTAAATCTCATGAAGACAAATAAATGTTAAGGGGCGAATGTCACGAAATCTCTTATAGTAGAATTTATATATATATATATATATATATATATATATATATATATGTATGTATGTATGTATGTCATGATTTATATGATTATTATTATTATTAAATAGTTAATAGATAAAGTTTGATAACTCTTATCGTTATAGTTACCTACTCGATGTTAATGAGTCGTTAAGTGTCTTACCCACATTACAGTTAATAGGTCGTTTATTCTTAATAGTATAACATTATGATATCTTTGATGATTACCTTGGATCTATTTATATTAGGTTAGGACTAGTTTTAAGAAGAGATAGTGTGTGTGTGTGTGTGTGAGAGAAACAGAAATAGTGTGGGAGTGTGTGAGAGAGAGATAGTGAGAGAGAGAAAGAGAGATAGTATGAGATTGAGAGAGAGAGATAGTATCAGAGTGAGAGAGAGAGAGAGATAGTATCAGAGTGAGAGAGAGAGAGAGATAGTATCAGAGTGAGAGAGAGAGAGAGAGATAGTATAAGAGCGAGAGAGAGAGAGAGGGAGAGAAAAGAATTCCTAAGACTTGTTTGTATTATTAATAAGGTAAATGCCATAATTTCTTTATGATTATGAAAGTGATATTGATTTGTTCAATTATAGGTTATAAAAAAGTGTTCATTTAAGAAACCCTATTGATTTTTAGGCTGTGTGTGTGTGTGTGCATAATGTGTGTCTATGTGTGTGTGCGTGTGCGTGACGTGTCTCTCTCTCTGTGAGTGTGTGTTTGTGTGTGTGTGTGTGTAAATAGTGTACATCGGTCACCTTTTAACATTACAGACTTGACAGACATTACATAGTTGTAAACAATTTTTATTATCAAGATGTCTCTTTGTCCTTCTCTGTTTGTCTACAAACATATCTAATACTAAAATTGTATTATATTTATATACGTATTTTCATAACAAATACAGATTGAAATTGAATGACTAACAATAATAAAGGACCACGAACACAGGGGATAATGTAAAATAAAATCAAGCAAGCAGCCACCGAGCAGCCACTTTGATCTTACCATCGGCTGCATTAAAATTTACATATTTACCACTTGTATTTGTTTGTGTGCTTTGATGTTTTGAATGTGGACTGTGTTGTGGGAATCGATTTTATCACAAACAGGGAGGGAGGGAGTAACTCACTTTGTGGTTTGGCTTCTCTTGACAATTTGTTGTCAAAAGTATTAAACATTTTGGATTATTTTATTCTATACTAGCTTATTCACTGTATGCTAAGTTGAAATCAAGTGGGATAGGTATTCCGTAAAATCCGTTCTTAGCGGACGTCTACGTCACAAAAGAAGTAACTATGTAGAATTTTAAGTCAATCGGATGGATAGTTTCGGAGATTTCGTGATGAGTCAGTGAGTGGTAAATCACATATATATATATAAATCCCATTTCTGAAGGTTATTGTTCTGTTATATTTTAAATATAATTTATTTTTACTATGACATTACAATTTTTTTTACCAATAAATAAATGAATATTTGAAATATATCTATAAATTGAAGTTTCTGTTTGTAATTCCAAATTAACAGCATTTTAATAACTGCGTTTAAAAGTAATAAGTATGTATGGTATGTAATTTTTTTTTTGTCCTTCTATCTGTCTGTTTCTTCAGAAACTAAACTGAATTTAGGGTAGTTTTATTTTTAAAACATTCAAACATAAGTCGGGGGCACAGCTAATATAATATATTTATATATATATATATATATATATATATATATATATATATATATATATATATATATATATATATATATATATATATATATATATATGTCGTCTGAGTGAATCCATGATTAGAGGCATGATAATACAAACAAGATTTGTTTAGGATCGTCTGGCGTCGCGTCGCAATCAGATGTTTTGTTGAAACTGTATCTATTATACGAGTATGTATGTATTAGTCATTTTTAATACAAGCTGTGCCCACGACTTCGTTTGCGATAAATGTTTTTTTTAAAGTAAATTCTTACAATATCAGCTAATCGCCAGTGAAAGTTCTATTAAAATCAGTCGAGCCGTTTCAAAGATTTACTGGACCAAACAGACGTACAGAAAAATATTTTTTAAATATACCTTATATGCTTTCATATGCGTTTAATGAAGATTTAATTTGGTATAACAAACAGACACTTCAATCTTATTTATATGTATATTTATATATATAAATTGAAAAAGAAGTAACTGAATTTTATTGCATGAGTTAATATTCACACTTTCCTCCATCTATGTCTCGCGTGTTGCAGTTCATGAATAAATCAAATCAAAAAGTTTCTACTCTTTTATCACATCAATAAGTTTATATATGAAAATATATTTTAAGTTATCAGTTAGGATTTCATAAGTAAATTTGATAGTTATAAAAAAGTATAAGGACCCCCCGGAGGGCATGTATGAAGAGGTTGATGTCTGTGGCCGAGGCGAAAGAGGTATGCAGGGACCGTAGCGTTTGGCGCTCCGTCGTCTCTGGCTAACCCTCAAGGGATATGAAAATAAGTTAAAGTTATATCATAATCTGGATTGGAAAATTAATCCATAATTTTGTAATATTTATTAGAAAAAAATAAAATTAGTTTGAAGAAGTGATTCATGAGACATCTCAAGCGGTTCACAGAATCTCCGTTACGCTTTCAGTACGGACAGTGAGATCGAGCACGCAAGCTATAGTGACTTTCACATGATGGTATTACTATTAAAAAATTTCTAAATTCCTATAATAATATATATATATATATATATATATATATATATATATATAAATAAAATTGAAGTGTCCGTTTGTAATTCAGATTTTAACTAAATGCATATGATAATGAAAGTATGTTACATAAAATATATATGTTTATTTTTTATGTTTGTCTGTCTGTTTGGTCCGGTTAATCCCTGAAACGGCTTGACCGATTTTAATAATACTGTCATTAGCGGATAGCTGATGTTATAAAGAGTAGTAGGCGATTTTTATTATAAAAAACATTTTTCGCGAACGAAGTCGCGTCTTCAGCTTGTATTAAATTTAAATCATTAATTAAACACCGTCATAACAGTTTCATCTGAAAGTGAAAAAAAATATAATTGTATTTCGTTAATGACGACGATTACAAAGATTATATTTGAGTTCCGGTGTCTTTTCACAAAACCCCCATTTCCTGGAATCTCAGACGGCCTCGTCCGGTCTAGAGTTATCCTTCAACGAATAATAATCTAAATGATACTGAACCCGTATTATTAGTATTTCAATTCTTACCTTACATTTTTTATATATATATTATTGGGTATTTCGCAATAACTTCATATAACTGACAAATACATTTAATAATATTATTTCTTAATCTAGTAAATGCATTAAAAAAAATAAATTATGTACAATTGTTTTAAAATAATCACAGTTATTTTATCTATATATATGTTGGTGGTAAGTAGCTTTTCATTGAAGGTCCAGCTCGTCCCAGTGGGGGTAGACCTGGTGGATGGAAGGTCTTGATATGACGCTGAGGTTCAAGTAAAATTTGACTCTTGTGACCCATATTTTTTTGTCTTTGAAGTACTTTGTAGTTTTTGATTAATCCCCTCAATTCTTGCTGCTGCTGGCGGTTAAGAGCAGCATACTCTTTGCTGTCCTCTCTTACGCTGTCTTCCTGATTTTTATCATTTAATTTATTAACTGGTATATATCGTGAAGGCATTTCTTTTTCGTGATGGTTGATATATTGTATTGTGTGAGTGGATTTGCTTTTTGGTTTTGTTTTTATTGATTCGAAGTGATTCTTCATTACCACGTAATTAAGGACATCGTTTATGTTAAAATGTTTTGGTTCAGTGTTTTTAACTTCATTGTGAGGACTCTGTGTTGTCGTAAATCCTATTAATTTTGGTGTTTTAACAGTTGTGGGTTCCTCATTTTTGAATTGATATTGATTATTATCTGGTAAAGCAAAATCTTGTTTCAGTTTTTCTTTCGAATATGGCGTTTTGAACAAGTTTTTCAAGAAAATGTTGTCTTTAATAAGCTCCGCTACAGTCGGTTCTGTGGTTGTTGTTGTTGAAGGAATTTCTTGTTTGTAATTACTTTTGTATAAAATTGGTTTAAAACTGCTCTGTTCAATGCTTTGGTAGTAGTTGTATGGTGTGACGTTTATATCGATATTAGGAATTGATAAAGGTGTAGTAAATTCTTCATGATATTCTTGAGAATATTTGTATTCTTTATTGGGTAACTCAACTTTTATAGAATTAAAAGTGATAGTTGAATTTTCATTATTCTTATTGATTTTGTTTGGTTCAAATTGTGTTTCTTCAAAATTATACGACTGAGTTACCATTTGACTTCGTGGAGCAAAGTTATTAACACTTATTATTTTTGATCGTGTATCCGTTTCGTCTAGTTGTCTATCTGGGTTGTCTGTTGGTAGATTTATATATTGATACATATTATTTTTAGTTTCTATATCAGTAAATTTGATAGGTTCTTGACTATATATATCATAGGTTTGTGTTGAACCAATGATTTGATTTTTATCGTTGATTATTGTTACTGATTGTGTATAGTCGTCATTATTATTATAATTTTGTCTTTGGAGTGTATAAGGATGGGATGTATAATGTTTGTCGTTATCGCCTTCCATTTTATTGGATTCATCAGGTTTTACATCTGACATTTGAGTATGTATCATCTGTGTGTATTGATCAGGTGTCATATCACTGAAATTTATTATAACATCATCCCCTTCGGTGAATGAAGATCTAGATATAGAATTTTTAATGGGGACTTGATTACTATTTGGGCTTAAACCGTATTGCCACCTCCATAATCCTTTGTTTCCATCGTCGTTTTCTTTAATACCAGCTTCATAATTCATTAACTGGGGTAATGGTAACTTATCTGAATTATCTGTTTTTTGCATCGTCTGTTGGGATTGTTGTTGATGCAAAGGGCTATGGGCTCCTTGTGTCGCCAGGAATGTAATTTGAGGACTAATTGGACCATTATTCATTTTAGATTTCAATTGATCCTTAGAATTTTCGTGATTGGATTTCGATGGAATATGAAAACTGGAAGCAGTGACTAAATTGCTTTGTGGGTTACCATTATGTGCAAAACCAAATGAAAACGCCTCGGGAGTTTTTCCAGTAAATAAATTTCGTTGCGAAGGTACACTAATAGGATGATGTCTGCTTTCTTCTCTATTTTGATATTCATTTTCTTCATTTTCCCAAGAACTTCTCATATGTGGAGGTTTTCTAGCCTCTTCAGCTAAATTGTACTGGATAGCTCTGGAAATAAAATATTTTATTAACATAATTATCAATCATAAAAATAATTTTGATAAATATAAGAAAATACCTCTGTATTATTTCTGGAATGGGAGGTGGTGATGGTAAGTGTTCACCAGTGGCTCGGTATCCGTTAGCATCAGCGACATAATGGACTGTATACGTACGTCCATCATCGCCAACGTAAGAATATGAACCTTCTACAACTTGCTCCTCTTTATCAGTGCCCATATTTTCCATTCGACTATGTTGCACGTAATGGGTTTGATCAGCACCTAAAGCTCTATAATATGACACAGTAAAATTAAAAATTACACATTATTATATAAAATATTTTATCATATCATACATACTCGTAACTGAAACTGCCATCCAAGTCCATTTCATTGGATAATCGTAAAATTGGAATGGCTGGTTCTGTAGTGGATGATATAAAAATGCCTGGGGCCTGAACGTATTGAGTATTTTGAAATGAAGCGGCTTTAACTTGATCGGGCCCATGATCGGACCTCTGGATTTCACTTGTAACAATCATACGACGTGCAGCTGGATTTTGGACAAAATTGTTAGTTTGCTTCTTTGATGTATCTTTTGTACCTATCGTTACATACTGGCTCGGTGCTTTCTCGTGTTGTGGTGGCATATTACTCCTTGGATTCGCTGACATATCTCTCTTTTCTAATATTTGTCTATCTACTTTCTTTACTGTATGATTCATATGATTATTTAATGTAAAATTGGGAACCAAGTTACGATAATTAAATCTTTCATCGTGTTCATCATCGTCATCATCATCATCAGTATTTGGTCTGAGCGTGGATGACATAATTACAGAAAATGGTGTAGAAAAGTGTGATGGTGCTTTGCTTTGAGTTTGGGGCAAGAAGTTCGATGGGAACTTATTCATATTGTTCACTGAATAAAACGGAAACGCTGTTTGTGAATCGGGTGATAAATAAATGGAACGATCTGATGAAAATAATGAATTCGGTGTTTGGTATTGAGATGAAAACATCTGATCTTGTGAAAACTTTTGACTGTTTATCATAACAGCCATGTGGATTAGTGATGTAATCAAAAATATCTGAAACAATCGATTTTTGATTATTTGTTGTAATACTTACGAATTTTATTCAAATTCAAATCCATAAATCACTATCACTCACCCGCTTCATTTTAAGAAGCCTTAATAGTTATTTATATAAAAAAGACACGTCACTTCTTCATAAAATATAAAATGGACTGGTAATGAAAATGAATTCCGCATTTATTTATACACACGCAAGCCTATCCAAGCATTCGTGAAAATATCGTCTTGTTTTCTCTTCTTTTATCATTGTATGCATCTAACACTTTAATAATGTGTGTTTTTACTATAATATTATACCATTTAATTAATTTTGTTTGTATATTACTCACTAAATATATTGTTTGTGAAACAGTGATCACAATAAAAAATACTAAGACTTTGTTGTGTGGTTCTTCTCAGAGTAGGACGCGTTTTGAACCCTCGTAGACTTATTTTAAGTTGAGTGTCTTTACAGAAGGGCTTATTTTGATACATACGATATCAAAATAGACCCTCCTGTCACTTCCATTTGACGTACACAAGTGATCACTGGTATAGATTCAAAGTGGTAAAATATATAAATAAATTAATTAATTAATATATTTTAATGTATTCCGCTTATCAAAGTTTATATGTAAACTTAAATGTAAAAATGTGATTATGAATGAAATTTAAATTGCCTTTGGGTTCTGATAAAAAGTAATAATTTGTTTTCAGGTTCGTTACCTTTATATTTTTTTATTTTATTGCTAACGATATTAAAATACTTGAAAGCCAAAATTTATGGCTATAAGAGATACCCATATAAAAAGTATTGTTATCAAAATAACATGATGTAAAATATTTTTTTGGTTTAGGTTTTTATAGTTATGTGAAACGGATATGCATGTTTACGATCCGATAACTCTTTTTTTTTTGGTAAATATCGATTCCTATAAAAGCTGTTTGGATTTAGGTAAATATCAACGAAAATATTATATTTGGAAGCGACTTAGTATGGAAGATAATGTATGAATTTGTTTATAGATTTGATATTAACACTAAACCTACCGAGTACCGGTCAAATTGACCGTTCTTAAAGTTTTGTAAAACTTACACATTTTTAAACGTTATGATATCGTTATCAAACTACATGACAATTCTTAGAATATGCATATAATATTTTCTACACTCTTTACTTTTAGTTATTTCCATTATTACCTGCGTTATATAATAAAATAACGGTCAATTTGACGGCGTGCGGTAGGAACAGGTAAACAAGAATTGTTGGTAGGTTTAGTGTTGAGGGATCAGGTTAGGTTTTTATTAAAATATAATCTATTATTTATAAGTTTATTAAAATTATTTAAGAGTACATCACATCTATCACTGGCTCAGAGTTCTTTATCACAAATATCTTAAAATTCTAACAGTCATCAAATTCACAATATCTGGTACCATCGTGACCAAGATAACTGCTTGTTTTGAGGTAACTTAAAACTTAAAAATAAGAAAATTTGCTTTCATTTAAACTCCGATTAGAAATTATTTGAGGAACCTTTTACTTTCCGTAGGAGTTCTGGTTAGGGTAAGAGGTTTGTTGATTCTGGTAGTTATTTTGTTGCTGTTGAGGGTATCCCTGTTGGGGGTATCCCTGTTGGGGGTATCCCTGTTGAGGGTAATTTTGAGCGGGTTGTTGAGGGTAATTTTGAGCGGGTTGTTGGGGGTAATTTTGAGCGGGCTGTTGAGGGTAAGTCTGGATGGGGCGTTGAGGGGCTGGCTGTATTGGTTGTGGGGCAATTGGTTTCGGAGACTCCTGACCTGGATAACCTGTTTGCTGCTGTTGATTCTTCTCAGCTTCTGCCTTTGCTGCTTCTTCTTTAGCGTTCTGATCGAGGGCTCTGAAGTAACGAAAAAAATAAATTGTGATCATTAATTTTGAAAAGATTTGTATTTGCATAATTTATCGTCAATATATTTATTATATTTTATTTAAATAACAGATTTGATGGAATTTAATGAATGAAGCGGTATTATCAATATTATTGAGTAACTTAATACATTAATAAATGATTTAAGTATTTTTTGAGATGTCATTACACTCACACACACATACACACACACACACACACACATACACATGCACACACACACACAAACACACATACATAAAAAAGTAAAAGAGGTGTGTCTCTAACAACAATGATATTGTAATTTACATAAAATAAGATATAAAACTAAAATCATTTCTTGTTTTATTTAAATTGTAATATTTTTGTTGCGGGTTCGGGTCAAGTATCGAAGTGAGGCCACAGCAAAATGTGAAGTGTAGGCTTTTTATGAATTTATATTGTTGCAAGGAATAATACTGGTATACTGTTTACAAACTCGTTTCAACTTACAACCCTCTAGTGTACTTAACCTTGACATATTAAAACTATTTATATCATATTGTGTTTAATTTTACTTTTTATTCTAAGTCTTCATTATACTTACGCTTGTATTGCGGCTGGGACTGGTGGTGGGGTTGGGAGGTGGTCGCCAACCGCGTGGAAACCTGTTTTGTCTGCCCAGTAGGTGACGCTGTATACCTTGCCGTCAGCACCAGTGAAGGAATAGAAACCCTTCTTCACGATGCTTTCATCTTCGCTATTTGGATCCGTGAAGTATCCCTCCTCAGAGACGTGAGTGCCGTCTGCGATCTGATACCTGTTGTATTCAAATTGAAGTTAATATCTTATCATCATAGAAGTAATATTATGTTCCGGCTGTTAATGTTAAAAATTAGGTTATTTTGTTTCTATACCTTTTTAGACTATGTTAGTGAAATAGAGAGAAGAATTAAAGCTTTAGTAATACAAATACATACAATATTATATAATATTAAATAATAATTGAAAGTAGATAACTTTATCTATATAGTGTATACTTTATAATAATTTTATTCATAAATATTGTTAGCGTTAAAAACTTAATGAAGATGGTATAAAGACTTATCATCTTATTAAAAAACTTTGTAGACGGCTTTTAAAAAAAAAAACGTTTGAGTGCTTCTTAGATTGTTTCAACTATAGTTTTTTTATTTCAGCTAAATTATAAAGAAACAAAAATGTTGTTTCCTTAATACACATACACGGGTTTTAAACCCGTAATATACGACTTTATGGGTTCAAAACCCAAAAAAGTTTAACAAAAGCAAAACGTGATATTGTAATGCGTTGGTTGGAGGTTGTATTTTAGGATGTATCTAATTATGCAAAACTTTTAGGAGCGTTATCAAAACCGTTATAATGGATGTTAAATAACAGGTTTTTTTTCTCTAAATTTGCGTCAAAAAAGGAAAAATCTATTCACCGTTAAATTTTAAACATAAAATAGTATAATTCTGTTAGTTTCTATTTGAAGTTTGTTATGTATATGTATAGTAACATTATTTTGTTGGATCGCTGCGTACAAAGTAATGTCAGTAAATTAACGTGGAAGAGGGTCATCGATAAAGCAAGCATGTCCAGTAAAAAAATTACTTGAATACAGTTTGTATAAAGCATACATGTAAAATATTAAATTGTGGTAATTTTTTATAAGTAAGTAGTGTGATAACTGTGCGTGTGTGTGTGTGTGTGTAATGTATTAAATACTCACTCGTATTTGTAGCTCCCATCGTCTCCTAATGATTGTTCGTTTTTGATGATAGCAACCTGTGTTGTCGTGGTTGTTGGTGCTGCGGTGGTTGGGTTCTGGTTCCAGTTATTCCAGTTATTTTGGGAACCAGTGTTAGTCGGTTTGTTCCAGTTGTTTTCGGTGCCAGTGTTGGCGGGTTTATTCCAAGTATTTTGGGCACCTGTGTTCGCTGGTTTGTTCCAAGTATTTTGAGAACTTGTGCTCTCAGATATCCATGTGTTTTGATATCCTGTGTTCTCGGGTTTAGTCCAAGTATTTTGAGTACCTGTGGCTTCGGGTTTAGTCCAAGTGTTTTGAGTACCTGTGGCTTCGGGCTTAGTCCAAGTGTTTTGAGTTCCTGTGGCTTCGGGTTTAGTCCAAGTGTTTTGAGAACCGGTGGCTTCGGGTTTAGTCCAAGCGTTTTGAGAATCTGTGTTAACAGGTTTATTCCAGGTATTTTGTGTCGCGGTATTTTGGTTTGTCCAAGTATTTTGCTGATTGTTCCAATTGTTCTGATTCTGATTTTGATTTTGATTTTGATTCCATGAATTTTGATTATCATTGCCATTGTTCCAACTGTTTCCATTATTATAGTTGTTCTGGGGTTGGTTGTAACCGTTTTGTGATTGTTCGTTTTCGTTTGGGAAATAAGAATTTTGTGCTGGTGGAGTTAGAGGTCTCGCCGGGTTCGGATTCGTATGTTGAGTGTACCAGTTCCTCTGTCTCCGTTGAACTGGTACATACGTCTTTTGCAGCTCCACTGACGCAGCGGCTTCAAGGTCTTCACTGAAGTCATCATTATTAAATTCCTCTGCTAGCGATAACGCTAGGATGGCGGAAAGAATAAAAAGCTGTGAACCACATTAATATTATTAACACCGAATTATAGTTTAAAATAAATTATATATATATAATTATTTACAAAATGATATTATTATTATTATATTTTAATACAAATCTTCAAGGACTCACCAGCTTCATCTTATCGTCCTTACGAGTCTGCGATCTGAACCGAACTGTGGTCTCATGGGGGTCGCTTCACTTTTTTATAGTAAAACATCGTCCTCGCATATACGAGTTACATGCCTCGCTTTTAGAGATACGGTTTTAGGATTTGGATGCAATATAATTTAGTGACTCATTAAGTGCATTTTAAAATTAACAAATATCAGATGTTGATTGAATTATATTTAGATTAGATTGTGTATTTTTCTATGAATGAATTGTCATTCATAAAATTTGTTGCCTACACATGTTTGTGACTTGTTTACAGCTATGTCATAATTTGGTTAGAATCATTCTAATTGAATATAAAGGTCGATTTATAATAAAATTGTGATTTAAATCTAATATTTATAGATATTTATATATATATTATATTAAGAGGTTTTTTCAATACGAAAACTTAGTAAGTTATAAGAGTGATCTTAACTTAGGTACTTATATATTACACATGTTCTTTTTTGCCAAAAAACTTTTTTATTCCCTTATCATATGATAGTATATATATAAATAGAAATGACGTGTATGTATGTATATTTAAAAGTTTTCCAATCTTATAGTTACATTATAACGAGACATACAACCTTTTTAAAATTTTTGCCTGTCTTCCTCCGTAATCCGGTTTGGAGCTGCTTAACCGATTTTAGTGGTGTTTTAGATGTTGTAGTATTAGTAACAAATGAAATAATAACTATAGTTAGTTAGATGACATAATATTTAAGTCGTGACCAGATGTCGCTTTATCAGATAAGCGTCTAATTAAAATTGAAGTCTATATGATTTTTTTATATATTATGTTATAAGAGTTCGTTTACCTTTATATATATATATATATATATATATATATACGTATCAATCTATCATTGTTAACATTGAAATGCAAATGGAAAATCCGTGTACTGATTTTTGACAAGGACAAGTCACGTTCAATCCTCAAACTTGGAGTATATAGAGCAAGTATAGAGTCAAGACTTAGAGCAGACTCTAATAGCTTATAGAGTCACATTAGTACTATACTATATCGTATTGAAGTGTAAGCGTGTGTGTGTGTGTGCGTGTGTGTGTGTATATATATATATATATAATTAAAGTAAAATTAATTTAGATTATATATATCTCATCGGATGTGGTAAATAATGTGTTCAAATTTGTGATGTGAATAATATGTATGGTACGCGATTATCGTCGCCATGACACTAACATATGCTTCCCCAATAAGTAATCGTGTCAAATGTACAAAAAATTAATGTTAAAGGACAAAAAAATGCAGGATTATTAGCTTTTGTGGTGAAAAATGTGAGAGTTTTTTTTTTATAATTGTGGTGATTTTTTAAACTTAAATATGTATAATTTATTATACTAACTGCGAACGTGACTCTGTTCGCGCGAATTTTTTTAAAATAAATATAGCCTTAACTATAATTAGCTATACGCAAGTATAAGTCTGGTTAATATCGGTCCAGCCGTTTTAGGGATTAGACGGAATATACAGACAGATAGAAGATTTTTTTTTGTAATTAACGTATTTGCATATGCATTTAATGAAAAATATAATTTGGAATTACAAACGGACGAATTTTTGTTTATATATATAGTTTTATATTTACTGTTTGTCAAATTTTTTCACCTCACTAACGAGGTGGTATAAATAAAAAATCACCACAGTACCCCGCAATGAAGGATATAATTCGATTTAGTATTTATCTTACCCTTAAGTGGATTTGTATCGAGACAATAAAACAAGGTCCCGTATCAAGGATTCGCTCGTCCTTTATTTTTTACATTGGAGACATCCAAATTCGTAAATCCAATAACTACCCGTGGGAACGGATTTGCGATTTGTTAGTTGAATTTAATTTGACGTATTATATTATATATATATATATATATTTTAACATTCATACACGTATATTAGTTTTTCTAAGATTTTTAACGTTTTTTTAAATATATTTTCTTTATTGTATTAAATTTTAATTAATATATCACGGGATATCAGAAAAAAAATATTTTTTTTTATGTTATCCGAATGTGAATTGTTGGTTTCGGTTTTGTAAAATAAAATTTAAGAATTTAGATTTTTTTTTTTGGAAAATAATAAAAATATAAAACATACATACTATAAAGTTGTAAGCATTAAATATATATATATATAAAAATAATAATTTTGTACCTTTATCTCGGGATGTCCGTCTGTGGTTACTTGCTTAATGTATATATATAGGTGGTCCAAAATACTTATTAAATTATCATAATCTCAAAACCACTTTAGTAAAGCCTTATATATCTGTCAACGACGTTTAATATAATAAATTTAATTTTAATGGATGTTAAATCACATGCAGCTTTTAGAATTAGATAAGAATATATTGTGATTTAGGAATTTACTTAACTGAGGTATATATATATATATATATGTATATATAAGCGATTTACCTCGCACTGACTCATCACGAAACCTCCGAAACTATCTGTCCGATTAACTTAAAAATTTACATAGTTACTTCTTTTGTGACCTAGACGTCCACTAGAAACGGATTTTACGGAATTCCTATCACAAACGGATTTTAACTTTGCATTTCGCCAAGTTTTAAACCTGTAGGAGATATACAATACTATGACAACGATTATCATAGCAACGGTTACGATGACAACGGACACTATGACAACAGTTACCATAGCAACCTAAGTTCACATCCAAATTAATAGTGTGCCCAGCGAAGCGGGAGGGAATAAGCTAATATTTTTATACCATCGGTTATAAATCATACAATATTTTAAACTTGTTAAGTTTTATTATAAATTAAGTTCCAAACGGTGTTGCTAATCCCTATACCCGTATCGGATGTAACTCGTATGGTATCATTAATAATAATATATATGAAGGTTGTAAATTTAATGCTGAAATATTTTTACAATACATCATGTAGATAATGTTATACAGTATGTATTTATTATATTTCTAATTACTATGGTTATTGTGTTTTAATATAATGAAGATAATGTTTTGTAGGTTTTTGTAACGAATACTATAAATATATTATGAATTATATATACTTTTCACTCTTTTATCCACATATTCCCAGATTTATTGCAGTGACAGCAGAATGAGTCTAAAAAGAGGACTCAAAAGAAAATAAATTCTAAAAACTAATTGTTAAGAAACACATTAGATAATTATGTTGCTAGCAAAAATTTTAAAATGTCAAAAAAAAAATAGGTACAATATTTCATATAAACACATGATTGAACTCTTAACCGTTTGGGAGACCTTTTTTTTGTGTTTAGTTGTCTCCGGAATGCGACGAGATAATTAGCTAAAAATTTTCTCATGTACGTTTGAGCCGAACGCGGATGTTATAGCGAAAACAGATTGAAAAAATGTTTAGCCATTCAAAAGTTATCAAGAAAATAAGAAAGGAGAGGGGCTCAGCTCAACACCCGCCGCGCACGGTTGGCGGATCCTAGTATATTCATGAAATTGGTACATTAAGTCAACAGTTAGGTGTCTTCCACTCTGAAAAATCATTTTTACGAAAAATCACAATTAATTTTGCTATAATTATAATACAAAGATATGTATAAATCTTAACTTATAGGTTTATGATATCAGTTTTAGAGACGACATTTAGTGGTTAATAAAATATTTTAAATGAAAAGAATATACCTATCTTAACTTCACATTATTTCTTCGTTGTGCCAACATTAAAAATGTACATTTTTCGGCGTCTCGTGCTAACTATGTGATTATTAATTAGCAAACACATAAATCTCTCGAAAAATCTTGTGAATTGCGAGTGTTAATTTATTTTATAACTGTACTTTACATTTTTAAATAGATTCGTTAGTTTAAGGTAAAATTTTATATTATATTTCTTATATATACATATTTTTTTGTTGTTTTTTATACAAATATTTAAACAGGATCGAAATCTCACGACAACAATGCATCTTACGTTTTTGAGTAATGCAAATTAATATTTATTTATGTTTTTTTTTTGTTTTTGTGTTAACATATTAGTCATGATATATAATACAGAAAAAAAAGGAAAAAATGTTTTATTTATTACAGATTTTACTTATTTTTTGTTTTTTTTTTAAATTTAAGTATCACTAGCAGCCATTTTGTCTGCTATCTCCCTCTAACAGATATCACAATCCTCTCAGTGATCACTTAAGATTTATATTTAAACAAATCTTTGTATTTTTAGTTGGATTGTTTTCTTGTAAGAATAAAGAATAAATTTCCGAAGTGAAAATGTTGATTTAAATAATTTGCTAACATCACAACAAATTTCATTAACAGTTTTTTGGTAACTTTTTTCTCTTCTAAGAACCCTCAATATAATTCTATAAATGAAGGAAAATAGTTATTTATTTTGATATTTATATGCAGTACATAATAATATTTTGTTTAGAATAATTAAATAAATTTAGCTTCTTCCTTAACAAATGCTTATAAAAAGAAGCAGCTTAAATTAAGCGTTGTTTTTTGTGATTTTTTTTCCTTATATATATATATATATATATATATATATATATATATATATATTTATTATTTATATACTATTATTTATTAATAATATAAAACTATGATGATTAGTAAAATAATACGATTTTTATTGATTTAACATATCTTTTAATCCAAGATTTTTTTATCTTTTAAGATACAAATATCTTTATCGTCACTTTCCTGTATCACATCGACCTTCCCATGTCCTACATCTTTATCTATAAAGACAGATTTGCACCGTTCGTTGTTTCTTCTCAAATTTTACGAGTAATAAGATTTTTATCTTTTTTTTTTAAGATAAATTCAAATTATTGACCAATAAAAGCTACTCCAAATGGCCGGTTGTATTTTAAAATATTAACGATTATATTCCCGTTGTATTCATTTCCTTCACTAAAACGGTATTTAAGTGACAGTTTAGTGTTGTGACGAATTGTTTGCTTTAGTGTCAAAAAATTCTTTGCCTCGTACTTAAGGGCTACCGGTTAAAACAAATAAGGTATTAAGGTTACCTCGTATCCCAAAAATGTTTTGGGTTTTCTTGAGTACTTTTACTTGCTGACCCTTTTTTTGGGGTTTTTATTTTTGTTATCACAAACAAATTTATTTCGATGCTTGGAACTTGACTTTTGAGAGTACTTAAACAAAAATAATGCAACTAATGCCTCAATATGATTTTCATTTCCATGGAAAAGCCTATCCTTATATTCTTTGTAATATACATATAAATAAAATTAATGTTTCTGTTTGTAATTCCAAATTAACAGTTTTTCACAAAATGCATATGATACGGTACTTGCATAAAATAATGTTTTTTTATGTGTTCTCTGTCTGTCTGTCTGTTTGGTCCGGCTAGTCTCTGAATCGGCTGGACCAATTTTAACAGAAATATCACTGGCTGATAGCTGATGTTATTCCTTATAACTAACTAATTAGCAAATTTTATTGTACAAATCTCGAACGCAGACAGCTAGTAAATTTAAAAGAAATAACATTATTAATCGGTAGCTTAATGACAAAGTACATGGTAAATAAAATATAAATAATACTATATATATATATATATATATATATATAATATATATATTGTGTTTTGTCATCAGTCATTGTGTTATTTGAACTCGAGTTTTGCGTCACATTTTGACATTCCGTCGTTAGTAAGACGCGTTTATCTTAATACCAATATAAATTACATTTAGGATTTTTTTTAGGCAAATAATTTTATATATAATATTATTATATTAAAATGTAATCTGTGAGATATATGTTTAAATAGAAGTTGTGTTTGTTGTCTGTAATTGAAGTTTAATTAAAAATGTAGAAATTTTACTGAAAATAAAGTTTTTTAATAAAATTTCAGTGTAACTTATGTTCTAGAAATAAGAGTTGTATATCTTTTGGGGGTAACTGTTTTAATTTTTACCAAAATATATATCTTAGAACTATTTCCATAAAAAATCTTTCGTTTAAAAACATCATTCAAATCGGTTAATTCGTTTTGAAGCTATGCTACTATAGATATATATATATATATACATATATACTGTTAAACTTATCCCACATACATAATTAAATATAATTGATTAATAACTTTTTAATCAATTAATTATATTAAATGAGGTGTATCAAATTGATTTAAATAATATTTATAACATCAAATCTACATAAGTGCTTGTTTTAACTTATATTAATGTTGTGATGTCACTACAAAATATTTAATCAAATGAAATATATTACCATTCATCAAAGTGATAAGAGTTGTATATATTTAATTATTTCGTGTAAAGATTAGACTTGTATTGGTCTGTGACTTTACTCGTCTTTGATAAGAGTAAAAAATTTAGATAACTTTTAGAGTAATACTTGTTTACCTTTTATTAACATACAAACATATATTGTAATTTTATATATATTCAAAGGATAAAAATGTATATAGATTACTAACGGATACTTTCTTACCACACACCCTCATTATATAAACATATAAAAAAATTGATGTGTCTGTTTGATTGAACAGCTTTTTACTTAATCTATATGAAAGTATATACTGTACAAAAAAATGTTTGTCTATCTGTTTGGTCCAGCTTATCTCTGAAACAGCGGGACCGATTTTAACACGACTTGAACTGGCGGATAGCTGTTGTTATAAGGAGTAACTTAAGCTACTTTAAAAAACATATCCCAAGCGAACCAAGTCGCAGGCACGGCTAGTATATAATAGAATATAATCAAATTAAAACTGAATGTCCCATATGTGGGATTTATTGTATTCAATTATGTGCTTGACCCATTTTTATTATCCACAAGAATTCACGTTTCTGCTAAAAATTCTCGGAACAATGCTATAATTTTGAGTGACGACCGCAGAAAAAATTTCGGCAGT
The DNA here is from genome assembly GCA_918358695.1 of Melinaea menophilus ssp. n. AW-2005. Lineage (NCBI taxonomy): Eukaryota > Metazoa > Arthropoda > Insecta > Lepidoptera > Nymphalidae > Melinaea > Melinaea menophilus. The sequence goes on along the minus strand of OU911047.1, from coordinate 12,238,101 downwards.
TTTATAAAATGGCGGTTTTTCGTAACCGGTTTTTCATATGATGCTATTGACCCCCGAATGATTCACGTCTTGTTTACTCTATCTGCCTTTTTTTAACTATCGAATTAATTTGATATCAGTGTAATTACAAAATTGATAATATTTAATATTAAGATAAAATAATAAAATCTTATCACAACATATAAATAATATTTGTGAATAAATATTTTTTTTTTACTATTTTATAATGATCTCTATTTTGTGTGTGTGTGTGTGCGTGTGTGTGTGTGTGTGCATGTGTGTGTGCGTGTGGGTGTTAGTGTGTGTTAATTAAAGAAATCTCATATCCCAGATAGGGGGGCATAAAAGAAAAAGTACTGTTACAAAAATGGTGAATATTTATTTATTACCTTGACTCGGAAATCGTGAGTCAAGGTCGACTCGGGTTCATTGAACTCCACATGTTTAGCTTAATTAATGAAAGCCTTACTGATTGGGTTTTACCGATTCCAGAGACCAGGTAATTTACCTAACCTTTAAATTTGTTACCAAAAAAGAATCCAACGAATTTAGAACCATCTCCCTTTTGGTGTTTATTAAACCCGAAATTCCTTTATTTATTAGTTTTTATTATAACTAAATATTTTACTGAAATTACAACTTTATTTTAAAGCTTCTAGAGTATATAATATAATACATACATTTATCATATTTAAAACCATGTTAGATTTTCCCACTGTTTTCTTGATTTTATCTGATTAATACATTTCGGGTTCATTGACCTTTTGTTTTTTGGAAGTATTAAATCAAAAGAGTAGACGAAAACATGGTACATATTGTGTATGTCTTGGTGTAATTTCACTATGGAAAGAACTAAAATTATTATATCAAAATTATGTAACTATAAAATAACAAAATGAATTTAAATACTATTATATATATAATACTATAATAATATTTTTAAAACTACCCTCATGTTCAGTTGCAGTTTTTATTATCCAATTTACAAAGCACTAGCTTAACTGGCACACTACTATAGCTTGGTGGACCTCTAACGCTAATTTTGGGGTCAAATGGGATTATAATAGACCCAAAATCTAGGCCACGTGCCATTTAAGACCTCTGAGTTTTAACTAAACAAGATTTAAACATTTCATGCAGTAGGTACTAATTTGTTATTTTCCTTTTTTATATATTGCAAATATTCAAAAGAATATTTAGTTTCGATTTTCATATATAAATTGCTTAGTTCTAAACTTTATAAGTTAATAAAAGTTTTTTTTTTTTTTTCATTTTATTTTATATTATTTGCGTGGAGAATTAGTGGAGAATTAATTCTAAACTAAATTGTAATTGTATACAGCAATAAACAATTAACACGTACCCGACGGGAATAATATATTTTTTTGGGAGATAAAAATCGGCATTTTTCAAAGGTTCCGTGAGTGATGACTTATCCAGCTGCGGTTAGGATTAAGATCAGATAAATAATAACCCTGACAGGTTATTTATTATGACAATAACTTAAAACAAAGATATGGTGTAACCTTAAGGAAAAACCTTAAATATAACTTAATCTAATAAAAATTAAGTTATTCTCTGACAATCAAGTAAAAAGAAAAACAGAAATATTTAAAGGAACTATTTGAATATAAAAATCTAAACTTTACGGCTAATAATTGTCTGGTTTGCAGACATTTTAAATATAGTTAACCCTTTGCACTCGGCGTTACTTGCTCACATGTCGAATTTTTCAAGAAATTTCGATGACTCGTATTATCTTATCTGGTGCTAATGACTTGTTCCGAAAACATCCTAAACTATCCTAGTGTAACATTTGTTTACTGAGAAGCGAAGGAGTGCGAAGGGTTAATATATACGTTTTTTGCTCTAATTGGCGTAGGTGTTCCAGTATTGGTCACCTTTCCTTAAGTATTAAAAGGCGTGGGCGAAAACCAATTATCTAAAATCCTTTTCTCGTTTATTGTCTTATAGTTAATTTATCTTTTTATAGTTTAACTTTTAATATATTATGATAAACTAATAAAAGTATGTAGCAAGCTACACTGTCACATTTCTTTAATAATTTAATAATTTGGTTATAATTGGTCATTTAGTAAGTTTTTTTTTTTTTTTTTTTTTTTTTCTTTTTTTTTTTTTTTTTTTTTTTTTTACAACTTGATGTCCATAGACATTTGTCCATGCCTTTCATTGTAATTTTAAAACAATTTTGTTATGATTTTAATTGCGATGGTCACTTCGCAGGAAATTGTACACCTGCACTTTTAGTGAGTTTAATTTGTGAAACAGTGATCACAATAAAGAAATACTGAGTGTGTTGTGTGGTTCTTCTAAGAGCAGGGTGTATTTGGAACAGTCGTAGTCTTAATATAAGTTGGAGAGTGACTTATTTTGATAAGTATGGTATCAATAGTCCTGACACTCCCATCTGATACACCAGACACTGGTATGGATTCGAAGTGTAAAATATAAATAAAATAAACCCAAAATGGTATTTTTAAAATTAATCCCTCCTGACCCGTGGTGACGTCACTAAAATAAAACGCCTTCCATACTTATTCGAATCATTTCTCTATATACGGATACGTGTTTGTTTGTGATATTTAATATGTATGTCGTTTTATGTGCTAATAACCCGAGAACTAGTGATGATATTTTAAAGTGTTTACTACCTTTCATGTATATAAAAACTTCTAAATTAATACGCAGTAGCAGATAGTCTGATGAATACAGTAGTATGTTTAGTTATTGGAGTGTAGTGGGGAGGGGGGGGAGAGTAGTCATACAGGTAGTCTACCGCAGACGTTTATAAATAAAAAAAAAAAGGATTGTTTTGAAACAGTTTATATGGATGACTGTGTGTATTCTCTATTTAAATACAATCCAAGGTTTTTATATTCATACACAAGCTAAGCCTACGACTTCGTTCGGAAATATGTTTTTTTCTAATTTTGCCTAAGTTACACCTTATAACATTAACTATCCGCCTGTGAAAGTCCTGTTAAAATCAGTTCAGCCGCTTCAGAGATTAGTCGAAACAAACAGACAGACAAAATTTTTAATATATATATACGTACATGTAAATACTTCAATATGCATTTAGTGAAAATCTATTAATTTTAAATTACAAACGGACACTTCAATATTATTTATATATATATATATATATATATATATATTTGACGATGTATTTTTAAACTGTCAATAATTTAAAACGATTGTCAATTCATTATAAAACGATTGATCAAGTGCATAATTCTTATTTACAACTCACGCCTCTATTGTGCGGTTGTCATATAAATAAAAGTCATATAGATCATATCATATCATATAGGTAGAATCTTATAGATGTTTATAAATGTGGTCAATGACCGAGGTTCCACTGGAACTGCATATATTGCAAGGTTGATATTACAACACTAGCTTATTCCCTCCCGCTCCGCTGGGCACACTATTAATTTGGATGTGAACTTAGGTTGCTATGGTAACCGTTGTCATAGTATCCGTTGTCATCGTAACCGTTGCTATGGTAACCCCGTTAATTGTATAGCTCCTACAGGTTTAAAATTTGACGAAATGCAAATGTTATAATCCGTTGGGATAGGAATTCTGTAAAATCCGTTCTTAGTGGGCGTCTACGTCACAAAAGAAGTAACTATGTAAAATTTTAAGTTAATCGGACAGATAGTTTTGTGATGAGTCAGTGAGTGGTAATTCGCTTATATATATATATAGTTATACACCTATGATTGTTAAATTTCATTTAAAAATAGCAACTGTTGTGTTTCTGACCGGCTCTTCTCAGGAGAGCATATTTTAAATTTGAATTTAAAAGGATTTTTTTTTATGTTATATTTTCAAAAAAGTATTAAATATTTGTAATTTAATATGATTTTAAATCATTTGTTAACAGGGTTTTATTGTTAATAATAAAATACGTTAAAATTTATTAGTCTAAAAAAACTAAACAGTTAATTTAAAAATATCCAATGAAATTTAATATTTCAGAAAAATGGAATCCTTATCTGATGTAGACGTTGGAAATGATTTAATGGTAGTCATATTTTTATTAATAAAAACACTTTTTTAATTTTTAATTATTTATTATATTTTGATTCAGAAAAGCGATATATATATATATATATATATAATAAATAGAATTGAGGTGTCCGTTTGTAATTTCAAATTAACAGCTGTTTACTTGATACATGTGAAAGTATATACGTTACTTAAATATATATTCCTTTATATTTTTTTTCTGTCTGTCTGTCTGTTTTGTCCGGCTAATCTGAAAAAGCTGGACCGATTTTAATAAGATTTTAACTCGCGGATAGCTAATGTTATAGAGTAACTTACGCTACATTTTATTATTAATTATTAAAAAAAACATTCCTCGCGGATGAAGTCATGGTGCTAGTATATAATAAATTTAACAAAACGACAAATAATTTAAATATATATATATATATATGTATATTGTCTAAAGGACCTTAAAATATATAAAAGTTAATGTCAACACTTAAACATTTGAGTTATAAACGTCGGTTATAATAATAAGTTACTGATTTATTAATATTATTGTGAAACCCATACCCTCGGTTTAATATTCTCGTTAAAATATATATACATAAATATATATTAATATATATTGTAATCCGATTCAATAAGGTCGTATAATCACTTTATATTTATTTAAGAATCAATCATCGGATTAAATAGATTATTCAGGATTGGATTTAAATCAGTTTTTCTTATAAATCAAATTAGAATTTGTTTGATGCAATGTGTGAAGTCGGGTTGACGTGTCTGAGAACTTTTGATGTGTTTGTGATGCTTTTGGATTCTTTATTACTTAATTACTACTGGATTTATCATCTAACACACACACACATACACACACACACACACAAACATTTTGTTATTGATTGTTAACTTAAGTAAAATTCTTCAACCTTTATGCAGCGAAATAAACATTCACATAACTAAACATCTATACTAATATTATAAAGCGGAAACTCTTGTCTCTCTGTATGTTTGTTTGTAAGAGCTCAATAACTACTAAACTGATTTTAATCTTCGATTACATATTGCAAACGAGTGTGATATTAAACGTAATCGTAACGTAAACGTAATTATTACGTAAACGTAATCGCCAAAATGAGAAATGATTTGGTATCAAAAAAGTACAAGTCATTACGGACAAAAAAATTTAAACGGAACCCTTAACAAAATTCAGTAGGGTTATTTAACGGTATATCATAATGTATGTCTGCGTGTATGTATGTATGTATGCGTGTATGTATGAATGTATGTGTGTATGTGTGTATGATGATTTGCAAAACACGCCTAAAGGCCACCGGACCGAGTTTAATTGCCCTTCGATTTAATCCTGGGTGTAGGTACTAAGAGCATTCGTCATGCACATACATACCATACCATACATAGCCCTTTACGGTTTTTATAAATTATAATAAATTATAATTTGATATATGTAAAGAATCTCTATCTATTTTTAACTTTCACTAATGAGAACCGAACGAACTCACCTGATAAGCTAAGAGCACTCCAAAATTCTTGAAAGCCATGTTTTAATTAATATATATATATATGTTTTCATATTAAATTATAAGTGATTTTGTTTGTTTGTCATCTTTTAAAGTTATCTTTTAATTTAAAATATCTTTATTCAAGCATTTACACGCACTTTTGAATCAATTATTACATTAATGTCAGTGTAGTCAGTCCGTAAGTGAGCTACCACAAGAATGCTGCTAAAAAGAGCCTTCAAAATCTCAACAGTTGATCTTTTTAAATGATATTTAACATTTAGATGTATACATTATAATATCAACCCTGCAAATGAGTCAATCAAGTTCCACACATCACGATCAACTAAAAACTCTTGAATGTTATAATAAGATTTATTTATTTACTTGATTTTAGATTTAAAACTATGAAATGGAAGGTCTAAGATATCTTGTGGAACTTTATTATATATGCGTATATATACTAATATATTATGACTCATATATTTTATGTTTACAAAGTCGTAAAATATTACAAACTTGTATGCATTTATTAATATCATATTCAAAATAATTATATCTTCACGGAGGATGAGGGTCTTTTTTTGTTCCTTTCATACCTTTTTGATTTAAGGCCTCGTGTAATGATTTGTAAGTGCTCAATTTATATATTTTAATTATGAAAAAATTTTATGAACGCTCAGGAGAAAATAACGTTATATTTTTAAGTTTTCTAAAACTTTTAACACTAAACCTACCAAGTACCGGTCAAATTGACCGTTCTTAAACTTTTATAAAACTTGCACATTTTTAAACGTTATAATATCGTTATCAAGCTACATGACAATTCTTAGAATATGCATATAATATTTTCTACACTCTTTACTTTTAGTTATTTCCATTATTACCTGCTTTATATAATAAAATAACTTTTAATTTACCGTCCAATTTGAAGGCGTGCGGTAGGAACAGGTATACAAGAATTGTCGGTAGGTTTAGTGTTAACTATTCTGACTATACTAGAATTAGATGTATGTCTATATTTGGTTTAATAGTAAAATTTTAAACTACAATAGTATTTGCATTTCTTTAAGCTCTCGATGACAGTTCTAATTTGATAGTTGTAGGTAGTGTTGTGACCAAATAAGTAATGATATCGATAACATATATTAATTAGTGACGATTCATAAGATTTTGATTAAAATAAATAAATATTACCTGTCGCTATTTCATTGTTGAGGACCTACCTATACCTACATATTTTACAACAGCTTCGAATATTTTTAAGAAGTTGGCATTATCAATCCAGAATTAATACGTGTACATCAACATCTTATTATGAAAATATAGTATTAGTTAATAAATTTGTACAAAAGTATCCGGCAGTAGATTAGTTTCTTACTTTAAAAAAAAATCGGGTCTGTTTTCGTGTTATGTTTATCGATATGGCTCCATCCCTATCTGTTTCATCGACTACGTTATAACCTTGTTCGTGTATAAACGTCTTAATTTTATAAAATAATGCGTACATAATTTAAAAAAGACGTTCGTTCAAGTTTTCACATGGAGCCGTCATAGAGAGCTTGAAGAAATGAAAATAGTTTAACAGATAATAAAATTTTGTACTAACAATAGTAAAGCTTAAAACGCGCCGCAGGTTATAGTGGAACAATGAAATGGGTTTACACTTCGATCGCTCTGATGCGGCAAAGCCTATCCATGCCATTAGCGGTTCCATCATCAATATATGAAAAGCCTACCTTATAAAGTAATAACCTTACCTTAATAGTAGGTAAAGCCTACAAATCAAACAGCGATGTATAATATATTATATTTAATAAATTGTCATATCAATTTATATGAATCAAGCAATCAGTATCGTTGGGTTTTTATAAGTGAAAACATTTATCATATATCCTTTTTTTTTTATCTCTCGAGTCTTAACACTATACCTACCAACAATTCTTGTGTACCTGTTCCTAACGCACGCCGTCAAATTGACCGGTAATTAAAAGTTATTTTATTATATAACGCAGGTAATAATGGAAATAACTAAAAGTAAAGAGTGATGAAAATATTATATTCATATTCTAAGAATTGTCATGTAGTTTGATAACGATATTATAACGTTTAAAAATGTGTAACTTTTACAAAAGTTTAAAAACGGTCAATATGACCGGCACTTGGTAGGTTTAGTGTTAATAAATATTCAAATAACTTCAATGCTATCAAAAAAAATTAATGTCTTTTTTTTCTTATATAAGATTATATTATAAAATTTATAATGTTTTGATTAAGAAAGGTTAGTATAAAATATAATATAATTAAAGATGAATAAATGTATACTTAACACTCTTCGCTCGCGAGTGGAGCAATAATTTAGGCGTTGATCAAGCCCTCTAGTTTCACATAGCACCCTATGTAAAGTCTACCCCTCCTATTGTTTTGGGATGATAAATTAGGTAAGCTTACCTGTCGCTAGGATTACATCCCCATCCACTACCCTTTGTGAAGCATTCGATTCACAATTTTTATTTGAATTTGATCATTTGATTAATTTGTTACTGAACAATGGACTGTTTGTTATATGTATTATGTGGAAAGGGTTCTAACAAAATTTTAGTGTGTTTTGTGGGTTTAGGACAAGTGTCCGCAGATTTCGTGGAAATATAACTTTGAATGTCCGATGGAAATAATATTAGCATAAAGTTTCCACCAAGACATCTTGATTTTCATATTGTATGCCCTCTTAATATTTGATGGGTCTTTGGTCTAGTTGGTACAGTTTATGATTCTAAACTAAAATCTGAGTTAGAAGTCGTCGTTTCGATTCCCATACGGGACAATTTTTGATTGGTGTTTAAATATGTCTGTCCTATTCGTATATGTTTCTGAAAGCCCCGGTATAAGAATGGACCAAATATTTTTTTATACTCCAAGAAAGCATTGATTTCTTTGCGTTTGGTTATATAAAAATATGTTTTATTACTTCAAATAATAAAGTTATATTATACAATTTTAGGAACGTTGGATAAAGTTTCAAACCTGCCATATATATTGATAGATTTGTAATAGATACAAACTACAAGTACTATAAATCCTTAAAGTAATAGTTGGACAAGAGCTCCAATGGCAAAACTTATGTTAGACATCGTTACTTGGTGCTGATCTTGCCAGAATCTCTTGGTCTACTTTAACGTATTTTGTACGTATTTGGCAAAATTCCATATCAGCTACAGTGCTGCAATCAGTGAATAAACAGGTAAAACCAGGTTTATAAGTTGTAAAGGACCTAATTTGCTACAGTTAATTATTTCTTTGGCATTTATCCAGTGGCTTTATAAATATAAGTTTATTATTTCGATTTGATATGGTACAATAAGTTTTTATTAGAATATAATCATATAAACATTTATTTTTTATTGTGCTCTTAATTTGAGCTTTTTAATAATGTTTAAAGGATTCTTTATATATATAATTTTAATAAAGAAAATGGTATGGTCCCATAATGTGAAGATAAGTATGTAACAAGAATGTTTAGTATGTGAATGGTTATAAGAAAAAGACCTGAAATGAAGCAAGTTTCCACTAAAATGATGTATGATAGACGAGCGTGGAAGAAATTGACATATTGCTCCGATCCCCAATATTTGGGATGGGATAACGGCAGGATGATGATGACTTAACGATGATCGAGAAGAATTAATTAATAGATCAGACACTGACCCTTCAATAGCAAATAAGGTTTATGAATCAATTTCGTTGTAAAAATTTATCCTTTGTACTGAATTATAATGTTTAAGAGTAATAAAGTTCGTGTTGAAAATAATTATATTATCAAACCTAGTTATCGCCGTCTCGTCGCGTTTTGTTCGTTATGAATTATGATGTCAGCTATCTAGAGGATGAATCACCCTGCCTTGAAGAATTTCGTGAATCTTATCTTTAACCTAGAACATTTTAGATTTTTATATATATTATTCTTCTAAAAATATTCTTACGCTCTTATACTTAGCCATTGTTTTGTTAAATTTATCGTATGTACATTATAAATTGCTATTTAAAGACAGTTCCGAATTCTAGTACAATATATATAACCATACATGTCACAGTAAACACTTACAGGAGAGGGTATAGGGGACTTGCTTTAGGGTAGCAATGCACCTCAATTGCATACCAATATATCACTAAATTGTTGAGTGGAACAGAGTAATGATTATGTCATTTCAATCAGAAAAATAGCAACCCGTGTAGTCTCAGACAGCTCGGATTGTAGCCTTTCATTGCGCAAGCTATTGTTGTGAGACGGATGGCAAATTAAAACCTTTGCTGGTGCGATTGTGATTGAGTGTGAAAAAGCTCTTGCTCCAGACTACAATCCTACAAGAATAGGACCCCATCGATCAATATGCTCTATGTGTGATTAAAACCTGCCTCGTGGAAATGTTACGTATGGTGTTATTCTTGATGTGAAATGAACTAACGTGAATAAGATCTCGAATAAGGCCCGATTCGTGATGGATGGTTCTTTAAATGCATTTAGAGGAAAATATGCCGTATATAGTAGTTTTACTTGTAATAATAAATTTGAATTATTGATTGTGTAACTTTGATCTTTGATTTGTTGGTTTTATTTACATCCAAGCAGCCTCCTTAATTAATCCGCCGGTCTCTTTATTGCAATGAAATTTCACCCCAGTGAAAATGTTTGGCTTCGAAAATGGCAAATTAAATCATATACCGTCTCAATTATTTGAAAAGCGCGGCATATCCACAGACCAAAAAAGAATGGCGCAGCTGGTCCTTTGAAAAGGCCATTGGGGTGCTCTCAAAGCTGTCAGTGCCAGAACACTTCACTACAAGCGTTTGCCTCTATATCCGTAATATTTCGGTGCGATATATACATAGTTGCTCGCGCCGTGTTGATACTGAACGTGGTTTAGAAAAGCCGTAATGTATAGTGTTGAAAGTCGCTTACCGTAAGCTAATATTTTCCGCCGACTTTACCTAGTAATGGCGTCGTGTCGGCTGTTACCGCACGCATGCGTAGAAAATTCCACCCCATTGGTCTAGGGTGACGTCATCGGGGTGAACCCGTAGGTCTGAGTGTCACTAGCAGTCACTCCGCAGTGGCTGGAGGGTGTTTACGTGGTTTTTCTCGTGGTATACAAACAAACGTTTGAATTAATATAGACATTATAGTTTCAGTGATAAACATTATTGAAAATTCAGTGATAAGGTGTGATATATTAATAGTAGGACGAAATAAAAAAGCTCTTCCGATAACAAAAAGGTAATGTCTTGTACATTGTTTACTGAAAGCTCGAGATTCGTGGAGGTTTTTTTTTTTGTTATTTTTTTTTTAGTGCAACTGAAAAATTGTGAAGAGATGAAAGCCTTATTAAAATGTTCTCCATACATTTTATTTGAGTTTGTTTATCCGCGCTCAGTTTTGTAAGGGTTAGTAGTAATTTATTAAATGAAACCGGTACCACATAAGACCCTCATTATTTTAGTTGTTTACTTGTTCTCTGTCGGGTTGCGTCATTCCTTATAAGATAAACACTTAAGAAAATATCTTATTTTTCCTCTACACTTATAATAATTAAAGAAAAGATATAATGCTATATGTTTTGTAAAATTTCAGTAAAAGATTCAGTTTTTATATATAATATAAACATTTTGAAATACTGAAATGCGTAAACACGTACGTACCCTTTCATCATTCTAAGTGCCACTTTGTTTCTAAGCGTTAAAAAAGTATATTTTATATAAAACACTGGAAGTGTAAGATATATTATATTAACAATTGTTGTTCTTTTACTATATTATATATTTTTAATATCAAAATTAATTACCATTAGCATATTAACTAGCTGTGAACACAAGTTTGCTTGTGGAATATATTTTTAAAACAAATGTAGCCAAAGTTAATTTTTACATCAGGTATATCCCACTGAAAGTTCTTTTAAATAATCCAGCCGTTTCAGAGATTAGCCGGTCCAAACAGATAGACAGAAAAAATATATATATATGAGTATATTCATATGAATTTAGTGATAATTTGGTATTACAAACAGACAGTATTTTTTATTTACTTATATTACATACAATTTAAACATTACCGAGTCTCCCGTCCCCAAACTAATGTAGGTACCAATTTGAATCAATATTAAGATCACGTTTTGAAACAGCATCCGTGTAACTCGATACGTTAGTATTATTGTCCCGCTACCGAGTACATTTCAAACTTAACTAACCATCGCCGCGTGACTTCACCTATTTGAATGTACCCAAGAACGAAACGTGCAATGTAAATTTTATATATTTTAGTGGATTGTTGTCATTTGTGAGGGATTATTTGAATGGCCCTTAGGCTTAAAAGGATAATGTTTATTTGAAATAAATTCGCATGTCTCAGTATTTAATAGGTATATTTATTTATTGATGTGTTTTGAATTATACACACTCACACACACACACACACACACATCACACACACACACACACACACACACACACACACATGATAATAATGTATACGTATAAATAAAATTGATGTGTTTTTGTTGTTCCAAATTAACAGTTTTTAACTAAATGCATGTGCATATATAAAATGATGGATTTTTCATTTGTTTTGTCTATCTGTCTGTTAAGCTAATCTCTTAAACGACTAGACCCATTTTAACAAGACTTTTACTGGCGGATAGCTGATGTTATAAGGAGCAACTTGGCTACTTTTCTTTATAAAAAACTTATTTCAAACAAAGTCGTGTTCACAACTAGTATATTGATATAAAAACTTTAATATATTATATAATAATGTTAAAAATATTTTAAATTTCTTTCGACCTCAACACTTACAATAGAATTAACACTAAACCTACCGACATTTCTTATATACCTGTTCCTACCGCACGCCGTCAAATTGACCGGTAATTAAAAGTTATTTTATATAACGTAGGTAATAATGGAAATAATTAAAAGTAAAGAGTGAAGACAATATTATATGCATATTATAAGAATTGTCATGTAGTTTGATAACGATATTATAAGGTTTAAAAATGTGTAAGTTTTACAAAAGTTTAAGAACGGTCAATTTGACCGGTACTTGATAGGTTTAGTGTTAAGTACTAAAATGTGTGTCGTGTCTGTCTGTTTAAATGTTCCCTTGACTTAATTAGAGGTAATATTCGTGCTAACCGTGAATAAAGTTAAATATAGGTTTTCCCTTTGAGTCAACTTTAAGGTTGTACAAACTAATATTCTACATATATTAAAAAAGGACCCTGTCGGTTGTATTGTGCGCGCATCACGCAATAACTACTGGACCGATTTTGATGAAATTTCGGTATGATGATAGTCATCTATGAGAGTCAATATCGTGGTAAATTATATATGTATTACATAACTAGAAGAATGTACAGAATGTACTAGTGAGATGAAGTCGCAGAAATAACTAGTTTATTTTTATATACTAGGGTACTATAGGGTAATTTTACCCTAATATAAAATAATTCCCTTTTAAACGATGACTAAACCCCAAGTTACAAAGTGATAGGTCCACGTCGTTGCCATCTGCGTAGTGCCAATCAAATTAGGATCGATCTGGCGATCCGCCGATTAATAAGACGATTGATTAGCCAATCCGGATTACATTCTAAGGGATTGCTTTGCACTTTTCTTTTGTTATGTTTTTATTTGATCTCGTCAAGATGGAGTGAGATATTGTTAAAGATGTGGTTTCATTTTTGTTGTTATTTTTGCAAAGTCATTGAATTATTTGAATGCAATTTTATATAAGAAATATTTGATAGTTTAAGTCATTATATAGAAAAAAAATTGTACAGATATATTAACAGAAGTAAGACATAGCATTTCACATAATAGTTCGTTTTTTTTTGCTTTTTTTCTCATGATTATATAATTTTAATATTTTCATGTTTGTATTTTGATTAAATATTTTCTATAGATTCCTTTATTTTATATTATCTATAATAATTTATACTACACTAACTGTTTTTTAGTGTTTCTTACATAAGAAGAAGTTAATTTATTCGCTGATTTTCACATATATTTAAAATGTAAACTGAAGTCAATAAATAAAGTTTCATATTTCTTAAAACATATATGTATATATATATATATATATATATATATATATATATATATATATATATACATAATTATTAGATTTTGTCTTACAAGAAAGTTAAAAAAATCTGTCTTGTTAAGAATAAAATTAAGTCAACAATTTTAGCTTTCTAGACTTGGTAGTTTTGTATCTACGTAGTAGATTAATTAGTAGCATGGACTAGTCTTTTATGTATGTAAAATGTAATTTGCTATCTAATATCTTGACTAACAAATAATTAATCTAACATTATTTTTATCTTTTATTAAGCTTTCAATTAATTAACAAATCTAAAAGTGCATTAAGCATTGATTACTGTTTCCCTTTTAACAGCTACATAAGAAACCACTCAGCTTGTTTGTAATATAATTGCTATTTACTGCTATTTACTGCTATTTACTGCTATTTTAGTCTACAAGTTCCTTACTTTAGATTATCTTCTAGATATCCGCTTATATTTAAGCGAAATTGAAATCGTATTTTCTTTGTTACACTTGTGATTCAAATTATTTATTAAATGAATCAACTATTTTATATACATATATAATATTTATTTTATTAACTAAAATTATATTTAATGAATCTTTTAGTATATATAATAAATTTCCACAAGAACTCTTAGGCATTCCTTTTCATAGTTTTAAATATAAAATCAAAAATGTATTATTAAATAAATCTTATTATAGCATTCAAGAGTTTTTAGTAGATTTAGTGCAGAACTTGATTGACTCATTTGCAGAGTTGATATTATAATGTGTACATCTAAGATTTTTAAATTTAGTTTAAAAAGAGCAACTGTTGAGTTTCTGGTGTCTCTTCTCAGCAGCATTCCGGTGGTAACTTACTCACTGACTGACTACACTGACATTACTGTAATAATTGATTCAAAAGTGCTTGTAAGTGCCTTCTTGAATAAAGATATTTTGAATTAATTGTTATTTCAGATATAATTGCAAATTTTATAGAACTCAATTTTAAAAAATTGTCTTAATCCAAGTAATATTAAAGAGACAGATAGGGTCTAAGATATTAATCACATTTAACTAATGAAAATGAAAAGAGAGGATATATCAATCTTTTGTTTCAAGCCGTGACATTAGGGACCGGGAAGTAAGACTGAAAAATAGGGCGGCCATTATCATTATTATTATTTGTTTTAAAAGATGCAAATTAGGTGAAAGGTGACATTTATTTATTTATCTTCACGCCATATCTCTTGCAGGGTAGCCAGAGATTTTTTTTATAGATTAAATTAAATTATATATAAATTTATATGTTACAGAATAAGTCCTAATTCTATCGAAATTAAAGAAAATATTTTTGTTTATTTCGTTTTCGTTTATATTCCACGAAAATAGAATTTATTTATCAGTCAGAGAGAGAGAGAGAGAGAGTCGTAAGAGATCTATCACCTTATAAATTATTACTAAACATTTCAAATTTAGCGGACGGATAGAGTTTTGCTTGAAGCGAAGTGCGATTGAAAAATTGTACCGAAAGCTTACGTAATTTAAAGCAAGGGTGCCTCGAGGCGAGACGGGGGCGGGGCTTGTATCGAGGTGGCGGAGAGATGTAATGTTTAAGTGTGAAGTGAATATGCTTTTGGAAGTTATGCTGTCAGTACTAGTTGACGACTAGTTAACGACTATTTCACGACGGGTTGGCGACTAGTTGACGACTAGTCAGCTACTAGTTAGCGACTGGTTGGTGACTAGTCAGTGACTACTTGGTGGCTATTTCGCGACTAGGGCACGACTAGTTGGAGACTATTTCGCGACTAATTGACGACTATTTCGCGTCTAGTTGACGACTATTTCGCGACTAGTTAACGACAATTTCACGACTATTTGGAGACGACAAAATGTAAATAGAAATATTATTAAATTTTCAACATTATAATCAATATTATTATATAAATTGAAACAAAATTGAACACATTAATTAATTATACACGAATTATTAACCGCTCGTAGCGGGGGGGGGGGAGATGTTGTAATAAAAAATTCGTACAAGATATTTAGTAAATTGTAAACAGAACAGAACAGGTTGGTTTCATGAAATATTAATAGAGATGCAGCCTCCCCTAGCTGCGAGTACATTTAACACACTTAATTTGAACTTTATGGTCATACAAATAAGGGCGAACCAATCGAGTGTAGGTAATAAGTATTTAGTTGCGGGGTTGCGTTAGAGCTTGATGAAAATACGATTTCGATTTGAGATTAGTTTGATATTGTTAATCTTGGGAGTATTGAAAATGTAATCCTTCTTCAATGAAATGTATTTTATTTTTTAAATAAAACTTTTCTTATAATAAATAGATTGTCAGAAGGTTCGTGTTATAAATAATATATATGTGAAGGCGGTCTCCAAATGTGGCTCTCAAAGTAAATCTCCAGGCGATAGAATAAATAGTCGACAAAGTGTGCTGTGTGTACTAAGCTTTACGATATATAAAGTATATACTAGCTCTGCATGCGACTTTATTCGCGAGATGCTTTTTAAATAAAGCTAACCATTGAAAATCTTTTCAAAATCGTTTCAACCGTTTCAGAGATTAGCCTGAACAAACAGACAGAGAGACAGATTTTTTTATATATAATTTTTTAAGTAAGTACCTACCGTATATGCTTTCATTTGTATTAATTTGGAATTACAAACAGACACTAATATTATTTATATGTATAGATATATTTTCTATCATTTAATTATACCATTATACTAGTTCTTGCTCGCGGCTCCGTCTGTTAATAAATGCATGTCTGCCTGAATTTGTGATTTTATATCTTGATCTAAACTTATATATTATAAATATAAGTATTGTTAGTTTATTATTATAATTTATGTTTATTTTGCATTAAAAAAAACGGTTTTTATTTATTTATTTCTTAGAAAAACTTTATTTATCACCGTTCTATAAATTTACTTGTATCTTTTGATTTAAGTGTTATTCCTAAAATACGGAACATCCGTTATAATGAGTGTTTTATTGTTAAAATAACATAATATTTATTCAATTTAAGTTATTTATTAAAATAATAAAATTGGGTTATTTTTTTATTTAAACATAATTCTAGTTCTAATTATATATGAGCTAGATGTAGTATTATTTATTTTAATTTGTTTAATAATATAAATAGTGTATGAATGGAGCTGTTAGGGTCGGAAGGGTCGATTCAAAAGCCTTACAATGGTCAGAAGACGATCTACTTAGAAGGTCCATTAACCTTAATGTGATAACCCTAAATATAATTATATTAAAAATATATTTTGGTACAAAACATATAAATAAAATTGAAGTGTCTGTTTTTTTAAAGTTTATCACTATATGCATATGAAAGTATGTATGGTACCTCATAAAAAACTTTTTAATTTTTTTTTTCTGTGGGTCTGTTTTTTCCTAATAATCTCTGAAACGGGTGGACCGATTTTATCAGAACTAAGCTAAGTTACTCCTTTTTAAAAAACATATTCCGTGCGAACAAATTCTCCGGCACAACTTGTATATATATATATATATATATATATATATATATATATATATAGTAGATGGTCATCCCTCTTCACCATTACTCATTGTCTAATAATCAATGCCTTAACATAACTTAACGAAACTATTAGTTTAGAATAAACAAGTTATTTAGAAGAACTAAGTTTCAGAGATGACAATGCAACAACGGACACAAATTGCTTAGATCGTGACAACGGACTCACAGGCGATGGTTACAAACTATATCTAAAACTAAAGATATTTTGGGAAGTTTGTAAATATTCAGATAGTTGCGTCAACTTGGATCTCTAAGACGTGAGCTATCCCTCGGGATAGGGAGTAATTTGTAACGCTAAGCACCACCGTCCAGACGAGATAAGGGTCTAAACATGTGTTGCTAATATGAGATTATAAAATGTTCAAGGATATTCTTATCTAGACCTCACTTGAATGTAAAAAGGATTGGGGGTTTTATTAAAAACTCCTACCGAATATTATAAGTATGTTATGTTCGTGCGATATTGCTATATAGATTGTTGCAGGCTCTGTAGTTTTACAAATTAAATGTATTGTCTTTGTCCATCTTTCTGTCTGTCTGTCTGTTTTTAATTCCATAACCGTTTGATAATCTTGATATAAATTTGTATATACTAAGAAGAAAATAAATACGTCAAAAAATAAAGTTGGAACTTACCAACGATTGACGAATTAAGAGTGAGTGAAGCTGCGATTAAAGCTTGTTTATTATACATATATAGTTTTGAAATAAAAATTTAGTTCTACTATATTTTGATTTTGGTTGTGTCTTTCGTAATGTTAAATTGTGTCTCTAAATGTGTCGCTTTTAAACTTTACAGTGTAAATTGAGAATTAGTTGTCACGTGAAGCGACACGGATTTTGATTATTTTACCAGACATAGACGAATACTACGATATAATGAATACTGGCTAACTAGGAAAGATTTTATTCTTTTTACATTTAACTTTTATAATTATAACTATTAAATTTGTGTTAATAATCAAGATGAATGCATATTTTAATCCAACAATCTCTTAAAATTACTTTGATACTTCCTTTAAGGTTGTAACTGAACATTGTTAAAATTAATTTAAAAAGAGCAACTGTTGAGTTTCTGGAGGCTCCTCTCAAAGCAGCATTCCGCTGGTAGCTTAGACGGACTGACTACACTGACATTAATGTAATAATTGATTCAAAAGTAAATGTAAATGTTGTCTTGAATAAAGATATTTTGAACTCGATTAACTCACTGAACTCACTCGAATCACTCACTCACTTACTCACTCGAATAGTTGACATCTTTCAGGAGATAATAGAACATTACAAAACCGCCTAAAAAAATTTGGTTTAGAAAATGTGTGTGAAAATTTACACTTCATGTTAATTTATTCTGAAGTTTGTTAGGGCGTCGGTAACATTAAAATTTGAGCCTTGTCAGGTGCTAAGTCCATAATTTCCCGGGGGAACAATCCAGGATCGCGTTTTAAGGGTTCCTGAATGGGAACTCTAATTTCTATTGTTGTCTTGCTCCCGCTCTGTAAAACCGGGATAAATTTATTTCTGACCGTGAAATTTGAGACTTGAGACGCATTTAAAATTTTAAGTTTTCTCTCGCTAAGTTTTCTGTAAGATTTTCCACCGGTCTTACCTACTAGTAATTATGTTTTTTCATGAGAAAGAAATTCTATTGTTCACAGTAATAAGTGTAGTAACTATACTGTCTGAGAAATGTATTGTTATTGTAAGAGCTTACTTACTATTTTTTATATGTTATAATATTATTATATACAAGCCGTGCCTATGACTTCGTTCAAAATATTTTTTAAAGTAGCTTAAGTTACTCCTTAAAACAGTTACCCTTCAGAGAAATTCCTGCTATAAGAGATTAAGATTAGCCGGAACAAACTGACAGACAGACAAACAAATTTTTATAATAGATTTTTTATGTAAGTACTGTTTATACCTTCATATACATTTAGTAAAAGCTGTTAATCTAAAATCACAAAAAGACGCGTCAATTTTATATATATATATATATATATATATATATATATATATATATATATAATACATAGATAATTGTATTAAGTATTAAAATATCATCTATTGCAATAATTAATAATTGCAATATATTTATAACGTCTACCCTCATAATTCTTAACCTTCATTGAAATTAGTTTTAATACTTTAAAGGTTTTGGATTAGAACAGTCAACGCAGATAGCTACTTAGTCGTAGTTTGTTAAAGAAGTTTTTCAAACTCACTGTTTGAATGTAATCTGTGGTTAGACAAATTGATTTAAAACTTAGTGTTTACACTAGGGTTGTCACTTTTAAATTTGAAGCAAAAATGTTGTATTATTTTATGAATATTTTGCTGGCGGATTACAATGTTATAGTAGGAATTAAGTTTATATGAAATACGTTAAATAAATAACATCTATTACTAAATTAATAATTTTGTCCAATCACTCAATAATATTTAAACTAAATAACGGTTGAATTTATGTATATAATTTTGTATCCAAAATATTTACATATCAAAATTAATTAAAAAATATTTATTTAATTTTTTTTTACAATTATTTAATTGTTGAATACTTTATTAAAGTTTTGCATTGATTTTAATATGATTTTCTTATATATATTAATTTGTGCCAACCCTACCAAGAGTGTTAGTATGACTTTCATTCGTAAGTTAAAACACGTCCCAGACTGCAGCGGTCAGTCTGATACAATTAGTTCTCACCATTGTCGTAGTATGTTAGATATAGATTTAGTTTAGCTAAGCACTTAATAAGGCGTACGTAATCCACTTTTATCTACAGACGGATAACTATCGGATTATATATATATATATATATATATATATATATATATATATATATATATATGTATATATATACAATACTATTGTCTGTATAATAATGTAAATTGAAAACTACAAAAAAGCTAAAAATATTGTGTTAGAAAATATGTTATTTTAATAAATTTGACAAACAGAACGTTGTTTTGTGTAACCCCTAAAGAAGGGGTAGGGGGTTAAGGTAGGTATAGGAGACGGGTAGGAAAAAGGTTGAGCTTTTTTTGGTTATTCAATAACAAAGTTTTTGTAAACACGAGATTTTGTTACGCAACTGACATGAGAGACAAATTTGATTTACTACTTTACTAAACCTTATACATTACTTATATATATATATATATATATATATATATATATATATATATATTGCAATACTAATACATATGAAGCCTAGATAAATTTGCTCTTTGTACTGATTGGCTCGATTATAATAGTACCTCTCTTATAGATTAGCTTAAAATAAATATTATAGCTAAGTTTCTTGCTCTGTGTAAGAGTTTAGGAAGCATTTCCCTTCTCTTTCTATTTTCATCTCTTTTACTCTGTCAAAGTTAGAAAAGAAAAAGTAAACATTATAACATTTTTTCCGGTGTGTAAGAGAATAGCCAGCATTTTCCTTCTCATTCTATTTTCATCTCTTTCACTCTGTTAAAATTAGAAAAGAAAAGTAAACATTATAACATTTCTTTCAGTGTGTAAGAGAATAGCCAGCATTTTCCTTCTCTTTCTTTCTTCATCTCTTTCACTCTGTCAAAGTTAGAAAAAAAAGTAAAAATTATAGCAACGTTGCTTGCGGTGTGTAAGAAAATTGTCAGCATTTTCCTTGTCTTTCTATTTTAATCTCTTTCATTCTGTCAAAGTTAGAGAAGAAAAAGTAAAAATTATAACATTTCTTGCGGTGTGTAAGAGAATAGCCAGCATTTTCCTTCTCTTTCTACTTTCATCTCTTTCACTCTGTTAAAATTAGAAAAGAAAAAAAACATTATAACATTTCTTTCAGTGTGTAAGAGAATAGCCAGCATTTTCCTTCTCTTTCTTTCTTCATCTCTTTCACTCTGTCAAAGTTAGAAAAAAAAGTAAAAATTATAGCAACGTTGCTTGCGGTGTGTAAGAAAATTGTCAGCATTTTCCTTGTCTTTCTATTTTAATCTCTTTCATTCTGTCAAAGTTAGAGAAGAAAAAGTAAAAATTATAACATTTCTTGCGGTGTGTAAGAGAATAGCCAGCATTTTCCTTCTCTTTCTACTTTCATCTCTTTCACTCTGTTAAAATTAGAAAAGAAAAAAAACATTATAACATTTCTTTCAGTGTGTAAGAGAATAGCCAGCATTTTCCTTCTCTTTCTTTCTTCATCTCTTTCACTCTGTCAAAGTTAGAAAAAAAAGTAAAAATTATAGCAACGTTGCTTGCGGTGTGTAAGAAAATTGTCAGCATTTTCCTTGTCTTTCTATTTTAATCTCTTTCATTCTGTCAAAGTTAGAGAAGAAAAAGTAAAAATTATAACATTTCTTGCGGTGTGTAAGAGAATAGCCAGCATTTTCCTTCTCTTTCTACTTTCATCTCTTTCACTCTGTTAAAATTAGAAAAGAAAAAAAACATTATAACATTTCTTTCAGTGTGTAAGAGAATAACCAGCATTTTCCCTCTCTTTCTACATTCATCTCTTTCACTCTGTCAAAGTTAGAAAAGAATAAGTAAAATTTATAACATTTCTTGCTGTGTTTTAATGAACAGGAAGCATTGTCCTTCTCTTTCTTTCTTCATCTCACTCACTCTTATCAAGATAAGAAAAATATTTGCACTAATATTTGTAATTGTTTTGTTACAATTTAAAGTAAATTATAAATAATAAAACAAAACGTAAATCTATAAGAAAATTAATTAAATTTATCGATAGATTTATATGATAATATTTCAATTTAATTACCCTCAATACCGACACAATAACTTCACTTAACATTCAACTCAAAATTTACTTGAGAATTTCTTTAATGACAAACGAGAGAGGGGAGAATCAGATTTTGAAATTCGACCAACTTTTTAATTACTTGATAACCGAATAATTGCAATTCTTTGGGACAAATCATTTTAATTATATCACAATTATATATATATATATATAGATATATATATATATATATATATATATTATATATATATAATATATATATATATATATATATATTATATATATACGTAACTATATTTCTGTTTGTTAGACACTTTATTATACGATTCGTACAAAATATTTGAATATTAAATTTAAGTTTTCTTTTTATATCTCTACATATAACTAAAATTGAACTGTCTCTTTGAAATTCCATATTATCAGCTTTTCACTAAATGCATATGAAACGATACTTATATAATTTTTTTATTTATTTTTTTGTTTGTCTGTTTGTTCCGGCTAATCACTGAAACGGCTGGAGCGATTTTAACTCGACTTTCACTAGCGGATAGCTGCTGTCCTAAGGAGTAATTAAGGAAACTTGTATTTTAAAAAACAAAAGGTAGCACACAATAAAACTTCTTGTAACCGAATTTATAAAAGAATTATTTAAATCAAATATGGAAAGACGGTAAAACGTGAAGGGATTCAATTCGAAATTAGAACGTGCCTCCATTCGTCCCAGTGACATGTGACACTCGTGGACCAATCAAAAGTCCCCAGCTGGTTCTTTTCCCTAATAAATCCCGTGCATTCTTCATTTTTAAAAGACATTTATTATATATTTGATGGAATGAAGGTAAATTTGATGTGTAATAAATAAATACTTTAATTTCTAACTTATAGTTATGTTGTTTACAAGCTGTGCCCACGACTTCGTTCGCCAGGAAAAAGGTTTCTTTAAGTAGTCTAAGTTACTCTACAACATCAACTATTCGCCAGTGAAAGTCCTGTTAAAATTTGTGCAGCCGTTTCTGAGATTAGCTGGAATAAACAGATACACATGGAAAACTGTTTAAAATTGTTTTATACTGTATATATTCTCATATGCATTCAGTGGAAAGTTGTTACCTTGGAATTACAAACAGACGCTTCAATTATATTTATATGTATATATAAATGTTTGAAAAAAGAATAACGAAGATATTATGAAAAAAAAAATACTTTCAATGTTTTTCAAATGTATTACTACTCTCTGGTTATTAACAGTTCGATTTTCAAATGTATTACTACTCTCTCTTCATTATTAGTTCTATTTTTAAATGTATTACTTCTCTCTCGTTAGTATCGGTTCTATTTTTAAATGTATTACAACTCTCTCGTTAGTAAAAACTATTGAACTTACTATAAAGTCCTTGGTCGTAAGTCGTGAACACTTTAGAATTTCAATATGGGGTTTCAAGGGTACCCCACGGGACACGACTCGCCCTATGCCGAGGGACTGCCTTAAAGTTTGATTGTAGTACATATTGTGGGTTTTGTAGTCATTGTGTTGAATATTTGTAGTTTGATCATTAAAATTCATGAAATTCATGTTTCATTAAATTATTAACAAACCGCATTTTAATGTTAATTAAAAAAAGTACATATTAATAATGTTACTGTAAACTCGACTTTATGAAGTTATACTAATTGATACTAGCGACTTTTCCTGCTACTTTATAAACTATTTTACAAACAATTTTATTATTAACACCGCGATATATTTTTGGAGTCTATAGAACTTAGAAGTAAATGAATCCCTAAATGTATAAAAAACATCAAATTAGCAATAAAAATATCTAGTTAAAAACTATCCTATTTTTATCTTTTAGTTAAATTGAAATTTGTGCAATGAATTCAAAGATTGGTAAAGACGAACATCGTGACACGAGATTTATATATATATATATATATATATATATATATATATATATATATATACAAAGCCAATATTATCAATCAGGAGGGCTCCATTCATTTAGCAATTCGAATTCCTCCCGAGCGATCGGAAACTTTGTCGCTCTCAGAATTTCAATAAAGAAAGAAAGAAAGAAATATCGGCACCGATCCCACTACCCCAGTGACGGTCGACCCAAGGAACATCCTCGTATCTTTTATGAGATATTTTCGGTGTGCTATATCTTTATTTAATAGCATCATAATTTTCGTATGGCCCTTAACTGTTAGATTAGATTAGATTAGATTAGAAAACTATTGTAAGAATATTTAATGTATTCCATCTGAAAGATATGTATCTTATTAAAAGATACGATTTTTTTAAATTATATCACGGGATCATGGGATTAATAAAATATAATCGGACGCTTTGATTTGGAAATAAATCTATATTAAATTCAGTTTTTCTGCTTTAATCAGACAGACGTCGGTATTCCGATAATGTGCTTGTTATCTTCCTCCTTCACGGGAAGAATTTATCAAGGGTGAAGAAATACCCTAATAATGAGTATTGGGGCGGATCACGTAACTTGTTTACCGAATGCACTTGCACTTGCGATTTATCGCTCTATCGATCGGTCGACTGGTCGAGAAACTACAATATTTAACGCCAGCTCATTTGCAACCGCAGTGAGCACGTCATCTCTATTGTCATATGAGTAGCGGTTTTTAAAAAATATATACTAGAATATTTTAATTACAACGCACAAAGGGATTGCTTTTGATACACACAAGAGCTTATTTAAACACTACACATATCTCTTTGATATAAAAATGTATTATTATTGATATTTAGTTTGTATAAAAAAAGATAGATCCTCCTCAAAACCGTTTAGGGGTCTGAAAGATAAATTTATTTATACTAATACCACATTCGATATATCAAATGAAGCAAACCAGGTTTGTGCGTATGTTAAGGAATCAAAATGTCAGCAGAACTCATAAAAACGAATCGATAATACGAGTTTAACCCTCGGTTTGAGACCCTCCTATTTTCCGCATTTTGATTTTTCTTGATTGAGTTTAAAATATCTTTGGATTTATCTTTTATATATATATATATATATATTTCTCTTTTATTTGGATATAATATTGCTGATGGATGTTTATATATTCAATGTGTGTTAGTTTGTCTGTATCGTTAGTATATTTTTTGTGGATACGGTAAACGGTAGCACCAGATGCAAGTTATTCTCCGGAGGGTAAAATTGTCTGTGTCATCGTTTTATGAGAGAATCCACAATTTACAACATGTTTTATAATAACCATTGAAAAAATGATACACCGGTTTCTATCGATTTTTTAAATTTTTGTGTACTTTTTCAATGTTTGAGTTAAATGTAAAGTTCGTTGACCTTGTACCGAGATTTAAGATTTTTCGATTTTTTTTTGTAAATAAATAAATTCTTATCTTAGTTAAGATTAATAAGGATATGTTACTTAATAGGGTGGGATTTTTCCTTTTTCTGGGATAAAAGTTAAAAAACGTTTTAAAATTAAATGTATTATTCAAATCTCATCATAATAAGAAAAGAAATACTTTATCTTTAAAGATATACTTATATCTTTGGGACGAAAAATACTAAGAATGTCATATTATTCAAACAAATGTTAAAACAAAATGTGACAACGTAATATAATTTTTCATTTCATTTCAAAACTTTGTTCATGTAAGTTACGAAAACAAACTCGTTTCTATTATCGAAATTTTTTTTAACAGAATCTACAATAACTTGCAAAATGGACCCTAACACATAGTGAATTGAGTTTAATTTCCTTTAACCTAACAAAAAAAAATATACATGTTTTCATTTTCACATCGTGTCAGGGGGGACGTAGGGGGGAGGACGTATGACTGGCGACCGGTTCCAAAATCCAATATGACAAATTCAGTGTTACGTGATTGGAATGAGCGCGGGTTCAAATTTATTAGTGGATGTGGTCCGTGAAGACACCTGGGCTTAAATGTTATTTAAATATTGTATTAGGGATGTTTGAATGCAAAGAAATGTAAAAAAAAATAGGAATTTGATTAATAATCTTTAAACAATATACAATATTACAATTTATATGCAATTATATAAATCTGATTTTGTGGTCATTTCAATTTTAATTAATAGTTTTATAATTAAATATAATATGTACTGTTGCATAACTGATAACAAATGTAATATATTTGATATTAACAAGTAAATATAAAATATAAATAGTCCTAAAAAATCTAAAATATTTACTTATTTCAATGAATCCAATTCACAGGTTGATTCAAAATCATAAGAAAATGTAACTAAAATATTTATAATATATTTATTAAATTTTTTCATATACATACATATATATTATTTATTAACTGAAAGTGTAGTAATGTTCAAAAACATAAGTGAAGATGAGAGTCAAGATGATTATTGTGATATACTAGCTTTGGCTCTGACTTCTTTTGTGGAGATTATGTTTTTTTAAATAAAGGTAGCGTATGTTACTCCTTATAACGTTAGTTATCCGCATGTGAAAGTTAAAATTGAACAAACAGATAGAAAGTGATTTTTTTTTATGTAAGTACCGGATATTAATTTTGAGTAAAAACTGCTAATTTATAAGTACAAACATATTTCAATTTTGTTTATATAACTTGGTTGTTGACATCAACGACAAAAGATTTGAGATCTTAATAGGTCCTAAGTTGTTGAACTACAGGACTGAGCATTTCTTATAACCTAGGAAAATATATAGAAGATTAACTAGGCTGCCTAGGCTAGGCAAAATTATAATAAGAGTTAGAAATCGAAACAAAAACTATCAAAAAGAACAGAATAAAATATCAGTATATCTGTAACATATACATTGAATGTGTTAACAGAGCAATAGAATAAGATAAATATTTGTTTCCGAAAAGCATTCTGTAACTAAAAGGCCTAAAGCCTCCGGGTGTTTTCATTGAGTATACAGAAGTGAAAGATTTAGTGGCAATAACGTGCTGTTAGCTCTAAGCAATTTGATCTTATTGTGCCTTCGATTGGATTAGTCTCGCGGAGATTGAAATTGGGTATTGTGATGCGAGTCTAAGATATCTGAATGTGTTAGTGTACAGACTGGATTAGATTGGATTGGATTAAGTATACGTATGTACTCGTAGTGCTTAGATTACATTGGAACTTGTTGTGGAATATTCTGAGGAGTTTAATTGAATTGACAGTGGTTCTTTTCGATATGTACGGTTTCTTAACAAATTTACTTAAAAGTTTTCAATGTTATATTAATACGAAAATTTTTGTAATGTTTAAAAAGTTTGACAGTTTAAGATTATTTTAGTAAAATGTATAGCTTATATAGATGTTATCGTCGTCTTATCTAAGGGTCAAAATATCGCGTTTTATGTTTTCTGAGAACAAACCATGGCAAAGAGCGGCATCTCGCTCCACTCTAAATTTCGCTCTTATGCAACATCTGGGGATTTCATTCTAACTTAAACCATCCACTATTACCTTCAGACGCCTCAGCGGGGCTATTTGTTGTTTGTTATTTTTGACGGAGAAGCAGATATCTCAATCTAGCTACACAGCTTAGCTATCATACCCGGGTATAATCTTTATGTGAATGGATCACCAGCTTTCTCATTTCCAGTAGGATACAGATCTTTCTCACCGTTTTTTGCTCGTACCACAAGCCCGTGAATGCTGGTGTACTCCAAGGCGGCGTGCTATCAACAAATCTGTTCCTCCTGCACATCAATGATATGTTGGATATTTCCAACATATGAATTATGTGAATGACAACACTGTTGATGCTGTATACTCCAGCCATCTGGGGCTCTCTCGGGAAAACATCAACGAATGCCGATAAAACTTGTATCTTCTATAGAGACCTCCCTGGGGAAGGTTTCAAAAAGGGGTGAACTAAACCTCTTCGAGAGCACTCCTCTCAATGCCAAGCCAAGTATCAGGATATCTTTTCGATTGTCAGTTTCGTGTTCATTGGGCAAGCAAGGCCAAGTTAGCCTCGATGATATTGGGAATGATCAATAGACTGAGACAGTATTTCAGGCCTGGCCACAGACCGTTTGACTGCATATGACGAATAGCCTTTCGGATTATCGGTGGCCTGCGAACGGCTGGACTCTTTGGCATTGTGTAGAGACGTGACTTCTCTGTGCGTCTTCTGTTGCATTTACAATGGGGAGTGTACCGAAGAGTTATTCGATCCGATGCTTACCGCCCAATTTCATCACTGCACAGCACTTAATCGCTTGTGATGAAATCCGTATCACCTGGATGCGTAGCGATCTTTTACTGTGAGATTTTCAAGGTTCTGCTGATAACTGGATCAAGGACCACGTACCACTAAGATGTGGAATGAACTCTCTGCGGCGTTAATCCTGGATCTTACCTTCAAAAAAAGCGTATACTTCTCCAATGCTGGCAGCGTTATTGCGAATCCTCGGATTCTGCAGAAGTTCATGAAAGACGGAGAACACGTATCTGTGACTCGCACCCTCATTTCACCTCCTCTAACAAAAAAAAATCTCTATATTACTCAGTATCGATGTACGAGTACCAGTTAATACTTAGTCGACTGAAAGTTTAGCACTTTGTTAATATTACCAAGTTTTAATTTAACTCCAACATAGTTAATATACTGTATATCCAAGATACAACTTCACCTGTAACATGAGGATTGCGAGTTCAAAGTTTCTATTAACTTAATAGGATATTGGATTAGAATAAGTTGCATATATTGAAGTTGAATCAAACTAAATCTTATGGGCACTTGATATTAAACAAGTTTTGATACTGTTTCTTAATAATCTGCGGTTTAATAAAACTTTATGTTATATATTATATTCAAAACTATATATTAAAAAGTTCTTTCATGAAAAAATAACTATTGAAAGTTATGAATCCTAAATAAACGTTCCAACTGAATAGGTTTCATCCCAGACTTTCATACACTATGTATGAAAATATGACTTTTATATAGGATTCATACATTACTAGGATTTCTTTAAAGATCCGAATACAATACATTTTTATTCATAAACCAAAAGTTTATTTAATAAAGACCTCTAATGCACAATACACAGCCTTTTTAAAGCCTCAATCTTAAGAGCGCTAAGTCATTTGGTCATTCTTTTGAGGGGTGGAAATGAAATTAAATTCTCAATGAAAGGAGGATATTTCTTAGGGGTCTGTATGAGTTATACCGTAGTGATTTGGAAGGGTGCCGATAGAACAATAGTGTAATAGCCCAATTAAGCATTTTGGATGACTTTGAGCTTGATATTCAAGAATTCGTAAATGCCGTGTCACATATTTTAAGGCAAAGAAAGGCGTTAATTGTATTGCTGTATCAAAGGATTAATAGTTGAAATACCAAGATTATTACAATAAGGTTCGGAGTACAGGAATGTGTATAAAAATTTAACTAGCTCTGCACGCGACTATGTTTGTATTTTTTTGGCAGGTTACAGAATTTAAGATGAATTTGATTAAATAAAGATGTCTTAAAAATATAAATGTAAAATATAATATTAATTTAAATTGACACAACTTTTTTATATAAAGCAAATACTGAATCGTTAATCACAACACATCCCGTTACATAAGCCGTTCGGAGATTAGCACATATGCAAAGACAGACAAAAAAATTAAAAATCTTTGTTTTCTTTACTAAAGACCTATGTAGTACAGACAGCAATCAGTTACAGATTTATTATTTACAAAAAGACACACCTTAGGTGATGGTTCTAAAAAAAAATCATGTCATGTCAAAAAACTGATATCACATTAAAGTCAATGGGAAACGATGAGTTATTACACTGGGCTCGCTTCGCTCAATATGCAAACGGCACCCGAGATTTCTCGAGCGCAGCGAATCGAAATTGAGGGTCTGTTGGCGCCCCTAATTATATGTGACATACAGATATCAGTTTTTTTGAATTTATTTGACGTAATATATTACACGTGTTTTATGCAAATACTATTTAAAATATTAACATTAGATCTAAAAGCCATCCATTCATATTCATAGAGGCTGCGGGGCGTTAAAATGGTAAATACCATGCGTGCGACGGACAGTTTCACGGGAGTCGGTCATAATTTTCGATTTTACGAACAATTGAATCCGCTCTTAAAAACCACAGCACTATAGGATATGTGACTAATGTTTTTTATACATAACAAAGGATAAAATATATACATATAAATAAAATTGATGTGTCAGTTTGTAATTCTATATTATCAGCTTTTCACTAATTGCATTTGAAAGTATATACTTATATATAGAAAAACTATTTTTTTCTCAGTGTTATTTTGTTTCTGGTAATCTCTGAAACGGCTTGACCGATTTTGACAGTACATTTACTGGTACATAGCTGATGTCATAAAGAATAAGTTAGACTTCTTTTATTTTAAAACACATATATTTATGTATCACTATTGTCTGTTCGGGTTAGGTAAAAAAAGGATAAAGATATTTATCTTCCATAGTCGGTAAAGTTAGAAATTGCTAACCATCGTCCTAATAAGAGCGAGCGAAGCCGGTGACAACAGCTAGTATGATTTAATAAAAATAAGTGGTAATAAACCAATATAATAATACTTTATATTATTATTATTAAAAGTAGTCGTAAAATAAACTTAATTAAGCCTGAAAAGAATACTAAAATATAAATTAAAGTTTTACCAAATCAAGGCAAGCAGCTTTGCCCTAATGTGATTAGGGTTCGTTCAGCTTTAGACCACTTAGGTTAACGAGATTTATAAACCCTCAGAGAAATTAGCATTAAGGACCAATATGTATTGCAATATACAAGCTGTGCCCACGACTTTGGTTGCGATTACACGTTTTATAAAATAAAAGTAGTCAAGTTACTTCTAACATCATCAGCTATCCGTCATTGAAAGTCCTGTTAAAAACGGTCCAGTCGTATCAGAGATTAGACGGACCAAACAGACAGAGAAAAAAAGATAAAAATTGTTTTTTTTTTATGTATGTATGTATACCTTCATATGCATTTAGCGAAAACTTGTTAATTTAGAATTACAAACAGACACAAATTTATTTATTTTTATAGATATATATATATGACAGTTTATTATTAGACAGTTATAAATATCATTAATATGACATCTTAAAATCTTAAGATATTAAATTCCTTCATTGTTCTCAGATATCAAAGTCGCTTCCCTAACGATTAAGTCCAAATTTCAATCCCTGGAAGATGCAAATCTTATAACATCTGATGAGGGGATCCAAGGTTTCCCTATTTGTCTGTTTGTTTAGCTTCAGAAGATTTAAATTGGAAGTGGCTTTTCGGTTTTTGAGACTTAAATTGGTTCATTACTTGGAGACAAAGTTTTAAAAAGAAACAGCGGTTGAGGGTTTGCATTTTAATATTCTACTAAAATTTGTTGAT
Source organism: Melinaea menophilus ssp. n. AW-2005 (assembly GCA_918358695.1). NCBI lineage: Eukaryota > Metazoa > Arthropoda > Insecta > Lepidoptera > Nymphalidae > Melinaea > Melinaea menophilus. The sequence goes on along the minus strand of OU911047.1, from coordinate 12,206,771 downwards.
ATTTATTAGTTTAATTAAGTTTCATATACTTTTTTGTTATTTATTTATTTATTTATCTTTACGCCATATCCCTTGCGGGGTAGCCAGAGACGACGGAGCGCCAAACGCTACGGTCTCTGCATACCTCTTTCGCCTCGGCCAGACATCAACCTCTCCATACATACCTCATCCCTCCAGGGCATACTTTTTTGTTTATCAGTATTTTGTTATAATAAATAAAATATAATAGAATAATCCAAATATATTAAATCTGCGTTTATCAGTATCATTGTTATTCGATGCCAAATATTTAGGAATCATAAATCTCAATAATATGCAAATTTTATTTCATTAAAGCGTTTGGGCTATGAGCGTTATTGCTGCTCTGAATTATTGCGGGTCTGCCCTTGGATTAACTAATGGTTATTTATCCTGTAAAGGTACCCCTACAGCCTTAACAACGTGCTCCAATTATTAATACGATAAATTTAAGACGTATTTACGTCTTGAGATGTTTTAAACACGAGTTTGAATAACTCATTGGTTATAATAGTTTGAAAGTTTACTATATTTTGATTATGCGTCCGGAACTAACCGGAACATTTCACATGGATGCCGTAAAACATCAATTATCTATTCAATACGCGGTCGAGTTACGGAAAGTCAAACAAACGTACGATTTATATAACACATACGCGATTCAATCATCGGCTATTACCATACGAATATGATAATCCCGTCTGACCATTTTAATTGCGACCCCCGATGCCGGGAAATGGGTAATAAATCTCCTATTCATTGCCAACTTTAAATTATCATGCTATGACGGCTTTGATTTTAAATTTAATTTCAATCACGTCTCTGTTTGAATACCAGCGCTGCTCACTACTTCATTCGCGCTGAATATTTTTTTTGTTTTAATAAAAGTTACTCTTTATTACATCAGCTATCCGCGAGTGTAAGTTTATTTAAAATAGGTCCAGCCGTTTCAGAGATAAGCCGGATCAAACACAGAGAAAAGTTTTAAAAATTGTTATTAAATATATAATAAAATATATTTATAAATACAAACGGACACATCAATGTTATTTATACGTATAGATTGATGTTGTTTTGTTTTTTAAAGTCGCTCCAAACCTTTGATGAACGATTGTTCTTTTCATAATGGATTGTTGTGTTTTCGCGGTGGTTATTGTGAAGTGACAAACAAACAACACTGAGGGGTGACGTAGGTAGGTATACCGTCAAAACTTGAAACTTAATGGGTATAAGAGTTTCCCTTTTTTTTGATAGTTGAAAGAGAATTACGATTTAGTATGTATTTTTTCTAAATTTCAAGCATCTCTCGCTTTGGTGGTGCAAAAATAATTTTATCGTGTGGATTTACGCATTGAAATTTAAATCTCTCGCCACTGACGGAGGGTTGCACCTTATCTCCGAGGTGCAGGGTTTTTAAAAAACAAAGAGTGCACTGCATCTAGGGTCGGTGGAGGTAAGTCCTCTAGAAAATCCTAAGAGATTACACACTGAGAGATTGCTCTTTCCAAACTGTTGATGTAATGTGAGATGGATGTCATGATTTACATTCCTGTTATTGGGGTTGATATTGTTATTAATACAACGAATATCGCAATATGTAGGAAGAAAATAATATTGATCAACCAAAATTATGATTAATTTATACAGGATGGATTAGGAACGAAAAATGAAGCCTCTGTTGTTGAACCCGTATGGTAGCAGCGACGTCTCCTTGTTTAAAATGCTTACGTATACATATACTAATATACTATGGACTTAATTGATACATTTAGTATTATGATTTAAGTTAGAATTACAAATTGTGTATGTATGTTTGAAGGAGTGTGTGTGTGTTTTGTGTGTGTGTGTGTGTGTGTGTGTGTGCATTACTACACTATGAAAGTCTCATCGCTTCATCGTATCAAGCGGGTAAACGTTAAAGCTATCTCGTTATGAATTATTATGTTGTACAATAAACTTTCCGCATATTATCTCTGAATGTGATATTTCTATTGTTTAGTTTATTAAAATGAGGTAAGAGGTAAGAGATTGCGGTCTGAACGAGAACAATGTTGATTTATGCCTCAATAAAAATGTAACTTTGACGTAGTTTTATTTTTAATGCTACGATATTTTTTAAGAACTATTCTTTTGGAAGTATATTAGTTTTAAAGCTGAGAAATACTTGTAATTTTATGATTTTAATATTAAGCGTCTTTTTGATTGTCTGTGGCAGACATTGTTACAGTTAGTCACGGTGTCCCAAAAATGTATCTTTATACTAAAAGTTTAAGATATCTTAAGATTTTCTATATTACAACTACTCGGAATGGAGCAATGTATGTTTTTAATAATTATTTTTTATCTGTACCTACTATAAGAAAAACAATAAACCATGGGACGTAAATCCCAATATATTTATAATAAGAATTACATTAAAGTAGACTATTGAAACCATATCTGATTAATAAAATATAAAAAAATGATTGTATTGAATTGAATTGAATCTTCAACATATATCAGCAAAATTCTGTTTGTCGAGTATTTTGTTAAATTCTAATGTTGCTGACAGATAACAGTCGCCATATTGGACACTCGCGAAACGTCACTGACACTCCGCCATCTTGGGTTCGTTAAGATTCACACGTATCAGTTAAGTCACTGCTCAAATAATAATATATTCCTTGAATTACAACCTACATTTTGTAATTAATTATCAGTCACATTTCAGCCGAGCGAAGCCGGGTTTATAACTAGTTAATAAAATGTATATCACAGTAATAATTTCTAGCCAAGGGTTGACAAAGGCTAGCGAGTCGATATCGGAACGCGTCCGTTACTCTTCCACGTTCAGTTTGTTAATTTAACTTTATACATATATAGTTAATATATTTGATAAGTAATTAATCTAAAGTATATAAGGTTTAATTGTTAGATATATAATTATTTTAACTAAATATTATAGTTTATATGTCTTATATTTCAATGACATTTTCTTAGTATGTAGGTATATTTTTTTATCATTATTAGTAAAACATGTATAGAAAAATATGCAAACAGAGATTCAAACAGCAAAAAAAAACATTAAGACTATTGTTTTACATAAAATAAAATAAAAATTCAATATACAGACAAAAAAATATATTTATATAGTAATATAGATAATAATACAAGGCATGATTTATTTATGTTATCGTTTTTTCAAAGCTTAATGTAATAAAACCGAAGTGTATGTGTGTATGCACGCTCATACCTCTGGCAGTTTAAGTCGGATTGAAATAAACTTTTCATATATATATAACTAACTCACTTATTATGAAAGATTATAGGCTATATAAAATTGTACTACATATATACATATAATATAAAATACAAAAATATTGTAATAAGGTTCCAAATATGGACAAAAAAGCTAATAAAAAATCGGAACTAATAAATTTATATATTAAATAAATTTATTTACTACATAATATAAGCAGTTAAATATCTATTTCATAACCTCATCTCTCCTGAGTGATGTGTGATGAGTCAGCATAATAAATTCTGTTTTCATTCACCTGAATTCATTATAAAGGAACATTCTAAATCCGTTCTGCACAATCTCCCAAAGGTCCGACCATTGTTGTTAAATGTCCGGTCAGCCGCGATAAGTATGAAATACATTTTTTCATGAGAACCTAATCCGGATTTTCTGAAGAAACGATTTGGGCAGAAATGACAAAAAAATATGTTTAAATGTTCTATTTATTTTCTTTTAAAATGTATGAATACATTATAAAAATATTATTTTGGTATTCGTATTCTTTTTTATTGTGGAATATGTATGAATGAAATACGTATGCGTAAAAACGGTATTCTTCTAAATAATTAAAGAGTATAGCGCTCATATTACAAGTAAACTAAATATCGGAGTATTCTTATTTAGATTCGTATCCTTTAAATTGATATGTATTCGTATCCGTATAAACGGTATTCGTCGCATCACTAACACAAGCTATAAACACGTATCACAAGTAAAGTACACTATTAAAGCAGGATCAGGCTTTTTGCATTTCGCTTTGAGGCAGAATATATATCGTATATATAAACAAGAATAAGAACCACTGGCTCTGAAGTTACATCTATGTAACTATAACTATAGACAATATAGCTAAGCGATTATTCTATTCATGTGTTAATATAAATTATCTATACATGCAAATTAAATTGAAGTGTCTGAAACGGCTGGACAAATTTTATCAGGATTTTCACTGGAGGATAGCTGATATTAGAAGGAGTAACTTTGGTAAGCTTTACTTGAAACAAACTTTGAACGCGCGGAATATGTTTTTTTAATAAAAAGTAGCCAAAATTATTCAATATCTTTCAACCAGAGAGTCTTGTTAAAATCCATCCAACCATCAGAGACTAGCCGAAACAAACAAACACACAGAAAATTATTATAAACCTTTTTTTTTTTAATTTAATTACCGTATATACTTTCATATGCATTTAATGAAAAGCTGTTAATTCGGAATTACAAACGGACACTTCAATTTCATTTATACGTATCTATTTTTACGTGCGTAATATTTATATAATTCCCCCCCCCCCTTCGTTTACATGTATTTAAAATCTCATTACCACTTTTATTCATCATCAATATATATTACGTGAGAGTGAAAACAATTAAGACTTTTTACGGACGTCCCGTAATTACGGACAGATGACGTCGGTCGTTAGTGAGATTAGTTATTCATACCGAGAACGGTATATGCATTTTTGTATGACGACATATATATATATATATATATATATATATATAAGCGATTTACCACTCACTGACTCATCACGAAATCTCCGAAACTATCATCTGTACGATTAACTTAAAATTTTACATAGTTACTTCTTTTGTGACGTAGACGTCCACTAAGAACGGATTTTACGGAATTCCTATAATTTTGTCAAGTTCTAAACCTGTAGGAGCTGTACACTTAACGCGGAGGTAAGAGTTACTATAACAACGCTTACCATAGCAACGATTACGATGACAACGGATAATATGACAAAGGTTACCATAGCAACCTAAGTTCACATCCAAATTAATAATGTGCCCAGCGAAGCGGGAGGGAATAAGCTAGTATATATATATATATATATATATAAACATATATATATATGATTTATATGATTGGAACTGTTTGAATATCTCTTCAACTTTGAATCAATACTCTGAGAAGAATAACACAACAAACTCTGAGTACTTCTTTATTGTGATAACTGTTTCACAGACGTCTGTCTAAATAGATATAGAATAGACGAAAGACATGTCTAAACATGTTTATAGACAATGAAACATGTTTATAAACTTCCAATATTAATCATACTATTGTGAAGCAATGGGTGTCCGTTTATAATGGACAAATAGTTTTAGCATTGACCCCTCCATGACATAACAAATCTAACACATTATGTGTTTAATAATATTGACGTGATAATTAATATTTGGTCAAATATCTCGCAAGTCATACGTAGAAATACGTAGAAGTGTCCGAATTGTGTTGTGGTTAAAAATTTTGCTTATTATTCTCACTTGAACGGTATATTTACTTAATATGCTATCTTTTTGAATTCATAGTCTTCAGATTAGGATTTTATTTAACACTAAACCTACCAGTACCGTTAAAATTGACCGTTCTAAAACTTTTGTAAAACTTACACATTTTTAAACGTTATAATATCGTTATCAAACTACATGAAAATTCTTATAATATGCATATAATATTTTCTTCACTCTTTACTTTTAGTTATTTCCATTATTACCTGCGTTATATAATAAAATAACTTTTAATTATCGGTCAATTTGACCGCGTGCGGTAGGAACAGGTATACAAGAATTGTCGGTAGGTTTAGTGTTAATTTCTTTTTGGGTGGGTACCCTTCTTCTATTCTGATTTTATCTGTATAGGACCCGATTCCATCGTATAGGTATAAACAGTGACCTATGTTATTCGCTGATATGTAATTTTTTTAATCGATCTATAGTTTATGAGGTTACAAACATACACACATACAATCATTTTCTCTTTATGAGTATAAATAATGCTACGGAAAATAAGACTGTTGATTCGTTTAAAGCTAACATTTCAATTCAAAAACTCTTAAAGACTGGTATTGATATATTCCACTTCTTAAGATCACACAACAAATTTTATTATACAAAGAAAATAAATTGTCGGTTTCCACTTTAATGTAACACAATTCCCTTGCTATATATATATATATATATATATATATATATATATATATATATATATGTATATATATCTACGGTTATAAATTTAAATGAAGTCATACATTACGTAGGTGTTGTCAGTTAGTTAGTTAGTTAATTTGTCATCAAACTAACTAACAGGATACAACAGCTCGTTAGTTTTTCAACATGAATGCCCAATTCACAAAGGCTTTGATACTGAGATATCTAATATTATTAAAATGTAAATATATCGTGATAAAGAAATAACTCGTAGAAAATGTTGCGTTAATTATTATTAATAATGTTTTATTAATTATAAATATATATATATATATATATATATATATATATATATATATTTAATTTAATTTAATTAAAAAAGAACAACTATATATTTGTTGTTCTTTTTTAATTAATGGCCCCATACTCACCAAAATTGGTTTAGTTAAAGTCTTATAGGTAGTTGATGGAAAGGTTACGAAGTCTTCAGTCTTCAGTTCAGTCTGTCAGAATTCGTGTGGCCTTTTCATTGAAACATCATGGCTGATCAAATATGACTGTCAAATTCATGTATTTTTTTTATCGATTAATATCCAATATGGCGGAGTTGGATTTATACTATTCAAGATGGTGGATACAATGTGACAAGCACATGAACATTAGGCATATAATACTTGTTTTTCATAAAAAAAAACTGATCCAATATGGCGGTATCAATTTCAAAATATAAGTGCTATAAAAACGTCGTTGAAAAAGAATTATTATACAAATATAATATTAAATATAATTAATGACTGTCATTTGTGTATTTTGAGAACTATACTAAAGACAATTCATATTATTGCTGACGAGAGATTGAGCACGTTTGAAGACCCTCCAGACACAATTAGAACATCTTACGGACAGTCACCGTAATTATAACTTATATATATGTATATATATTTGTATGTATGTATGAATTATACCATAAAATAAATCATTAAACAATAATTTCATTTCTTGAAAAGTTTATAGGATTTTTCTCATTTATTTTTTATATTTATCTACTCATTCTTTATTTCTGTACATTTTATTAATACTAATTACAATATCCTTAAAATATGTTAATTAATTAAGTACAAGGATGTTCCAAACGGAACATTAGCATACTCAAAGAAAAATCTCTTATACATTTTAATTTTCCTGTTTTTTCTTTTAAATTAATCCTTAAGAAACGGTCCTCAAAGAAATCAATTGTTTAAAAAAAAAAAACCATTTTTTGACTTAACGATGATCATTTTTTCGATGATTTTATTGAGCTGAGCGTAAGCGAAGCTCTTAACCGTTTGGGAGACCTTATTTTGTGTTTAGTTGTCTCCAGAATGCGACGAGAAAATTAGCTAAAAATATCGCATGTATGTTTTAGCCGAACGCGGATGTTATAGCGAAAACAGATTGAAAAAATGTTTAGCCATTCAAGTTATAAAAAAAATATCACTCCTGCCATAGACAATACATTAGAGCTTCCCTGCGCGTGCGAGCAATGTGCTGAGCTAGAAGGTGACAATCAGTCCTAATAAATCGATATTTCCTGAAGCTATTCAGATGAAAGGAGAGGGGCTCAGCTCAACACCCGCCGCGTACGGTTGGCGGATCCTAGTATATTTTTAATTATACCATTAAATTCTTTATAAAATAGTTAATTTTGGAAGACAAGTATCTAAATAAGATGTAACATCTGCATATCTGTTAAAATGTCTCTGAAATTTCTTTTCAATAAACTTTCACTAAAAGCATTATTAGAATATTCATGAACCGTCCGTCCTTTCAGGTGGTATTGAATTGCGGTGGAGACTTCTCCTTCCGAATTACTTAAAATTTAAGTTATCTTATTGCACTAGGACTTGTTAATTGTTAATTCAGTCGTACTTTATAAACTTTTTTTTGCACTTATTTAGTATTAAGTTTTATTTTATTTCCATTTTCATTTATTTGTTCGATTCTTATTGACTTAATAAGGGCCGGTCCTTCAATGTTGATGGAACGATCGCTCCAGGCGCCAAGTAATAAGAGGCGTCAAAGTGATAAGAAAATATATATTTGCTTAATAGATGTGTCCTATACACATATTTTATCTTTTTGAGTGTCCATGTAAAGGTCCATTTTTTTAGTGTACCTTAAACAAAAAAAAAGTATTAGCTTCCGATACAACAATTATTCTAACAGCTGATCTGAAAAATAAATAAAAAACTATAACAACAACATGACCGTTAAATTTACAATGTCATAATTATTAATTACTGTATATTATATATAAGCAAATATACTTTATATATATAATATTATATATAGGACCAAATATTTCAGATATTAATATCAAAATATTTCCAAGTATAACGGCACTTATAACAAAGGTGTCATTTTACGTTATTGCTCTGAAACTTTAGAACGCTCGATGAAGTATGGCGGTAATTTAAAAGCCTTGTTAGAGGTAAACATACGATTAATATCAGGCTCCGGTGACATTGCCTTTGTCGGTAAGATGAGAACATGTGTCCGACAAAGGGTCCGACAAAGGACCTTTGACATTATTACAAAAACCTTCATACATAACGTGTTACGTGTTATAACTTTATCAATCATACGATATTGGAGACGGGTCATTGACATTCACGTAAAATTTATATATATATATATATGTATATATATATATATAAGCGATTTACCACTCGCTGTCTCATCACGAAATCTCCGAAACTATCTGTCCGATTAACTTAACATTTACATAGTTACTTCTTTTGTGACGTAGACGTCCTCTAAGAATGGATTTTACGGAATTCCTATCCCAACGGATTAACTTTATGCATTTCGCAAAGTTTTAAACATGTAGGAGCTATACAATTAACGCGGTAACCATAGCAACGGATACGATGACAACGGATAATATGACAACGGTTACCATAGCAACCTAAATTCACATCTAAATTAATAGCGTGCCCAGCTAAGCGGGAAGGAATAAGCTAGTATATATATATATATATATATATATTTATGGTTATG